>JAGTTH010002017.1:0-36868 GCA_022606485.1 Agraylea sexmaculata
TAATAACCGATCAATTTTTTTTTTGAGCGGAATTTGAACCCATTCAAGCTATTACGCTGGTATTTATTTTATTATTATATTAAATCCCAGCCTATGATTTAATGCTATAATATTGTGCTATGATAATAATATTATTTATGCCCTTTTACATTATTATGAATAAAATACTAACATTTAAAGATTTGATCAATTAATCATGGTGCGTTTAATTGTAAATAAAAATATTATAACAGTGGTAGGAAATTTGGATTATATATTTTTTTAAATAAATTTCTAAAGCTGTCTATAATGTGTGTCATGTTATCGATGTATTATATATTTCTATATAAATAATAATTTCTCTCTATATAAATAATCTCGAATTCTCTATTACTCTGTAAAAAAAGCCTACACTATAATGTGTTTATTGGGTTTATTTTAACCACATGAGAATATTTTTATGAATGACCTGTTTAGTGTGCTCTATAATTTAATTTATTTACAATAGTCATAGTGGATATCCTCACGTGCTGTATTAGTTATGGAAAACCTCGCGCATTATTTACTAAATATGAATAATCTAGAAAATTGTTTAGTTATATCAAATCATGTCTTGGAAACTGAGTGTTTACTTTTCGACACGTGTTGTGATAAAGATTACTGTGTCAACAATATGCTGTCGATAATTCGGATATGATGGAATTTTAATATTGTATTATTAATATCTTCAATGGCAGTGGTTTTGATTCGGGTTTATGTTGGGTGACCTTTTGATTTGCATGTGATTAACTGGTTTATTAATCCGATTAAAATGTCAAAGGTCGACCGTTTACTATTATTATACATACTATTTATTATTAAAAAATTATCCCCCACAGTCTTATCGCGATTTTTATTTTTCATTCCGGTTCAAGTTAAAATAATTAACAAGTCAATGTTAAATACTGCTTTCTATTAATGAACATTGAACAAGTATTATGCATATATGCGTCTTTATTTTTTATACATAAATAATATATTTATTTAAGTGTGTTTTTATATTTTATTATAATGATGAAAACCTTTTTTCGAAAAAAAAATTCAATGAACGCTAAAAAAGGCATTAAAGTTGTCTTTAAAGGGTCTTAAAAAGTCAGATGAAGGAAGATTAAAGATTTACAAAAAAATATTAGTTTAACTTATAGATAATCATTATTAACACAAACACCTTAGAAAAACATTTTATTTTTATTCAAAACCTTAATAAATACTTATCATAAAAATTCAATAAGCACGAATCAAAACAAAATTCAAATTTATTAATTACCAGCTGACTAACATATTCACATCCTCTGGTTTTATTGTGTATTAAAAAGGAGACAATGTGTGGAATTATATAATAAAAAATTGAAAACCCCTGATCTGTTAATGATCTGCTTATGGAAATATCACAGGTGTATATTTATTCATCTTAAATATTTTAATAAGGCTTCAGCGTATTTGTCCTGAAAGCGAAAACAAAATTACACGTGTTTCTCAGCAATAAATTAAATAAAGGCAGCAACACGATAACTGAATTATTGATAAATTTTTAAATACTGATTAATCCATGCTCATGTAAGTCAATTGTTCAATGAAATAATATATTGAGAATATTCGAGATTGCGGGAAAACTTCATAAAATGTCTCAATTTAATATCCTATGTAAATGAATATGTTTATTAATATTTTCCCCTGAATATGTCAAACGTTTAGTTTTATAAAATATGATGATATTTTATTGTTAAAATCATGCACCGTCTTTTTATTTTCATGAATATGCCCTTACTTAAGCTATTGTTTATTTTAAATGATATCAATAGGAAATAAGATAACGTATTTTTTAAAACTGTTTTAAGTTGTTTATTTTCTAGAAGCATGAATTTAAGAAGCATTACATGAATTTAAAATTATTTATTTATAGTACCAAAACGAGGTCTCATATTAGTATTCTATGATTTGCCAACTAAACATCTCAAGATAAATATATAAATTTCAGTGATACGTTATTATTTTGAATATATTTAAATCATACGAAAATTACGCATGTTCAGGTCTAATTGGTCGACTCCAAGTGTCGTGATATTTCACACTTTTGTACAATTTATCGATTTTTCAAGTATGTGAGGTGATAAGGTATTGCAAATATAAGCGAAAAATATTAAATATGTATGCAAACATGTTTTTTATTCACACTAAAAATCTTTTTATCGTAATTATTTAATGCCAGTATGATCCTTAAAAAATATACTAAAGGTGGCCTAAGATTTTTCTCTTATAAAAAAAATAATTTAACAATAATAAAATTATTAATTATGACAGTTTGTTAATCTTGGGTTATTATAATGAGTGAATATATGATGTCATCATATGATAACAAAAACAAAATTAATTTTCAAGGTCAAGTATGTTGTCATAAATCCTAAGGTCGCTAACCGTATTTGCATAAACAAGAACTAAAATTGCAAACATGTTGTCATAATGTCTCAGGTTGCTGACAGTTTGAGGTTATATTATAATTATGTATAACAGTCACAATACACACGTAACAGTAACTAATGACTACTTCACAAAAACAGCTGATTCCAATATAGTGGCCCAAAATCGATTCCAAAAGCACTATTAATATTAAAAATATATATGTATATTTTTTGCTTATATGTATGTATTTGCTGTACTCCACCGCCCCCTAAAATATTCTCAATTATTTCAAATCCATCCTGCATTTTGAAAACGGCTGTTTATGTCAAATTATTCGACTGTATGTTTATAAATAAACTCGGATAAAAATATTCATTCTTTACTATATATATTTTGGAATGACAATTTTGAGTGCGTTTGTGAGGAAAGTAAAACTTTGGTTTCCAACCGAGTAAAGCCGGGCTGCTATATTTATTTTAGAATATATAATATGATAAATGTATGTGTTGGTGTAGTATTGATCGATGACATGGAGTATAAGGTCGCGTGTTTTATCAACGAGATGGCGGATGACTTTACTTTCGATGGAGTGACTTCAATGAGCTCGTCACGTGTCTGTGTATAAACAACGAGTCACTGTGACCTAATTGAGTTGCATTACCCTCGACATGCACAACTGCATTTAGCCACGTATACTTTCATATCATACAATACAATACTATTATGACCGTGTCCTTCTACTGCGGGGATCTGTGAACTCGCAATAATGACCTACTTGGAATAATCAAAGCAACAAATATGTCTAACACAGATATAATCATTAGATATCGCATTGCTTATAAATAAGTCGTGTAGCCCGTGTATTTTTGCACTCTTCTCTCCTATTCGATAAAGGCATAAGTGTGTCTCCCTCACGCAACACATTTATAGTGACCGCTGAGAGTGGTTGTGACTCGCCCGAGGCTTAGACGAGGCATTATCTAACAAAAAACCGATCATAAGTGTAGCTAAGTAACTCTACTATAGTATTTACGGTGTACGTTTACGGTGACGTATGCCTGGGAATCAATTACTTAAGATCTGGTAGTTTAATCAGAATTCGTCAATATAATAATGATAAATGTCTAAACACAAGTTTTCCCTCTGCTTTGTTATTGATGATATAATCGATGATCTGCGTGCTTTTTTAAAGTTAGTTAAGGCTTATTATTAGATGTAGACATAGATATAAAGATTAGATATCGCATTGCATATAAGTAAGTCGTGTAAAACCGTATATTGTTGCACTATTCTCTCCTATTCAAAAAAATTTAAAGAAGTAGTCTTTGGTGAAAACTGAGCTCAGATGTATTTGAGTCCATATGACATGTAGTAACAATGCATTTACCCATTTTACTGTGAAATATAACTGAAGATATGAAGAGAGATGTTTACAGTATAATGTTTGACAGGTAACTCATGTTTTGGTCAGTTGATCCACTTGAACTATACATGCATTTAGCCACTCATGCGATATCTTATGTTTATATCTATGGTATAATATATCAGTGGTTCTTAACCTAATTAGGGGCCGGGTTTCTTCATATAGCTCTAAACTCGTGAGCTACGTGACCACAATTGATATGAATTTGAAGTCATATACAAATATTTAGATTCTTCAAGCTGTGTCAAAGTTAAAGCCGATGTTTAGATTGAAGCCATTCAGGTGCTCCCGATATGAGCCGAAAGTAAGGGATTCCCAGGCATACGTCACCGTAAATACGATAGTAGAGTTACTTAGCCACACTTATGATCGTTTTTTTGTTAGTTTTTGCCTCGTCTGAGCCTCGGGAGAGGCACTAATTAACAAAAAACCGATCAAAAGTACAGAAAAGTAACTCTATTACCGCCTCTACGGTGTACGTTTACGGCGACGCACGCCCAGGAATCCCAAGCTGAGGCGACGACTTCGTCACTCAAATTTTTTTTTAATGTATATCATACATAATATTTTGTGTAAGTACCAGAGTGTTAAAATCAAATAATAAAGCAACATTATAAAGGAAAACGTTGCAGAGCACGAATACGTCAAAGAACTTCATCACACGCTCTTGGACGAGGTCTGGTTAACATTTTGTATTGAATGAGATTTAAATCTCTCAAAATCGTAGCATCTACAAGTATTTGATTGTAAATCAGAGATATTTATATCGTGATTGTTACTGAAATATATTTACGAGTCACAGGGCAGTTATTTATTAATATTGCATTGTGTTTAATTTAGTAGCGTTTAAGGCTACATTTTCCGGGCTTCTTTTCACGGGCCACGCGACACTTATAACTCAACCAATGCTCTAAATATACAATTATTATATGGAAAGGTACCAAATATAAAATGTTTATTAATAGTCGCACATTTTAATTTAAATGCGGTTCCATGTGCCGATAACAAAGATTATTGTTGAAAACTTTCGCTTGTACATTCACGAAACTCACGCGTTTTACATCATTACAACGTGACAGATAACACCTGGATTTTCCATACAACCTCTTATCCGGCAATCTTATGAATTCATAATTTCTTTTTAAATAAAACTTACCTATATGGAATAATATGCATAATTACTCGATCAATTGTTTAGTAATTTACTCTGATTTCCTGGTTTGTAATATAACAATCGAGACACTGATGGGTCAAATTGTTACCGACGATAAGAATGCCAGACAACTGCATGTATATATAGCAATATAGCGAACCAAGCAGATGAGTCTGAGTGAGACAATGAGTGTTGCCTCTGTCAGACTCGTCTGCTTGGTACGCCATCTAGATATTTATCATCCACTACTAATATCGATGGTGTCGGATAGATTCAAATATATTTATACAAATCAAACTAAATAAAAACACTCAAAATTTATGTTTAATTAAATTACATGGCATTATGTATTATTAATTGTTAATTAATATGGAGGAACACATTAATGCCAGACCAAACAGAACGCAAAATCCATTCGCAGCGAACTGTCAACGGGTATAAATATATGAAACTCCTGTACGCGCACAATTATTTTCACCCAAAAGTGAACAAAATGTCTTGATAATGGGGGGATGAATTTTATATATAAAAAAAATCTTGGGATAGCGATAGTCTTATAGTGATTAAACCTAATTACTAATAAAAGTATAGAAATGAAATTTTATAAGCAGACTTAAGAAGTGCAAAAAACCGGTTTCAATTGTTCACTAATATTATTATTAATCCGGTCTTACACGTACAAATAAATTAACAGGTTAACAATTGAAGTCAGTTTTTGCACTTTTAACCCCTAGCCATGTTTATAGAGTGTGGTATATTTTCCTTCAGTACAAATTTAAACAAGGTCCCTGAAAGCATTATCCAAAATACACATCTTGTTATTATTGTTTAGTATGTTGTCCATATTTTGAGAAGGTTGTTGTGTTAGATAATAATAGTGTATTGTGGCGAGAGGCACGTGTAAGACCACTTGCTGAAACTAATGTCCGAATAAGGTAAACACATTTTATATAAACATCGATAATTAGATTTAAATAACTGTCTCTTCAATGCATCTACACACGTTACGTAATTCAACGGACTTGAATGAAACGTGCGATCGTTATCTGTCTTACGATTATATCTCACGTTTTCGACAACGTTCATTTTTCATCGCGGCATTAATCAAATGTCAGTGGCGTCGCATTGTTTAGCCCCGGTTTCTTCAAATCGGGTTAATTCTCGAGCTAGTGTCACTCGGCGATTTACGCGCCAAATGCGTTTCTTCAAGATGTAACTCGTACTACCAACTGTCAAATCCTAGCTCGCCCATTATCCTGGAAAATGGAATATTTGTATACGACACAATCTTGATTTAACACGACTTGAAGAAACTAAACCTTAGTTTTAATATAAATCACAATTGGAATATGTGCCTTGGACACTGCGCGGATTATATTTTTATTAAATTGGTTAATTGTATTTGACTTATTTCTTTTTATTGTATAAAAATACACATTCAACTCTTCTTATAAATAAATCTAATAATTTGACTCTTTAATCCACGGAATATTGACAACGGGCATTTACATAAAATCAAATAAATTAAATAATTAACATCAGGTGGAACTTTTAATCATTAAAAATAATTAAATGCAGGCACGATATTCATTTTTTTTAAATTTCAACGTGGCTATTTTTATTCCGAATAAATATAAAAAAGAAAGAAATTTCCTATTATTAAATTAAAGAATGGGAAATCCAAAGTATGAAATTCTTTAATTATTTTTTTATCCGTTGTTATAAGTAAAAACAATTTAACTGATTAAAAGCCAATCTGTGTACACGTTTTGTTGTGTAAATATTTTTAAAGCACACGTGATTGAATTTTTTTATTGGTTCACGAAAAATAATAAAAGAATGTTTAAAAAATATTATTTATTAATGTGCTCTTTATTTACTTTATAGTAAGTCAAATAAAAAAGACTATTTACAAATAATAGGAAATAAATTAAAAAAAATATTTTATAGGGTAAGAAAAAATTATTATTATATTTTTTAGATAAGCTGTGATTTAAATATTTTTAATAAAATTATTTTTCTATATTAATATTGCTATTTATAAGAGACCAACGTCCGAGTATATTCATGGTCGCTCGTGCATACAGTTAATAACTTGTTATAATGAATCATGGATTCTGTTTGTTATAATCGGGTGTTATTTTATTTTAATATATTAATACTTAAGTTTTTTATATATATAACTTATCAAAGCCCGTGTTTGTTACTACCTTTGGTTGAATAACGTGCTGTTTGTGTCACTATCTGAATTGAATGTGTTATAAATATAAGGGATGCACATGTGTGTTATACAACACATCATCGTATAAATTATTATAATTAAACTATTCATAGATAGGCGTATTTATAACATATTATATTTGATGAAAATTATGGTCAGTCGAGGGTTGAATCGATTATTAATTTTGATATTATTACCAGACATACGTCTTTAATTTGAACGTATATCAAAGATATTTTTCCCAAATAAAATAATAATATCAATTCTTCACATTGACATCTACCGTACGTACCCGGATCATATTCCAAACGAACATCGTATATATTGTCGTACATTTGAAATTGTTCATATAATAAGTTGAATTGTTTCATAGATCTGTTTTGTACGTTATTTATTAAATTAACCTTTTTTTATTATCAAGTAAAAATAAATTCATATCAAATCCAGTCTTTCTCGTTTCAAAACTTATTTATACTTAATTGACAAACTGCTCTTCATTGAATACGAAATGGTTTTTATTTTAACCACCATTGAATTTTAACGTATAGTTAGTCACATAGTTTAAATTTCAACCCCATTGTCAGTTATAAAAGATATTCATTTATATACGCCCCGAGGGACTCTTTGAGAATACTGTAAACATCTCTCTTCATATCTTCAGTTATATTTCACAGTAAAATGGGTAAATGCATTGTTACTACATGTCATATGGACTCAAACATACACTCAAATACATCTAGGTGAAGTTTTTACCAATGAGTACTTCTTTACTTAAGATCTGGTAGTTTAATCAGTATTCGTCAATATAATAATAATAAATGTTTTTAAGTTTAACCCCAAGTTTTCCCTCTGCTTTGTTATTGATGATATAATCGATGGTCTGCGTGCTTTATTGAGGCTGGTTAAGGCTTATAATTAGATGTAGACATAAATATAAACATTAGATATCGCATTGCATATAAGTAAGTCGTGTAAAGCCGTATATTGTTGCACTCTTCTCTCCTATTCGATAAAGGCATAAGTGTGTCTCCATCACACAACACATTACTGAGTGTGGCTGTGACAATACTTTGATGATTAAAACGCAATAATATTTTAAACATGTTAAAGAAGTAGTGTTTGGTAAAAGTGAGGCTAGATGTATTTGATTGTATGTTTGAGTCCATATGACATGTAGTAACAATGCATTTACCCATTTTACTGTGAAATATAACTGAAGATATGAAGAGAGATATTTACAGTATAATGTTTGACAGGTAACTCATGTTTTGGCCACTTGATCCACTAGAACTAAACACGCATTTAGCCACTCATGCGATATCTTATGTTTATATCTATGGGTGTAGATAATCTAAATTAGACTTGTGTAAATGTGATGTGGCGTAGTTTAGCACAGGCAACGTGTCGGAGCACGTTTATTGCAACGTTACAAATTTTATACTCGAGCAATACTTAAGTTCCTCTCGACTCTTTCCAACTGTTCCGGCGATTTTCGATTGCCGGAAATATTAAAGGCTCGATCACACGATCAGGGGGGTGGCGGGCGGCGTCTGACTCGACGGGGGGGCGGAGTCCCGTGCCTGTCCGCGTGCTGAGCCACCTCTATAAAAGCAGCTGATAATCTACACAGTCTGTCATTCCATTAACGAGCGTCGCGATGCTTACACCTCGTAACTGAACTAACTGTGTACGTTACTGTGTCGTGTTGTGTCTTCTTAATATTGGATATACACAAATATTATATTGTAAAATATTTACGTCATATTTTACGTGAAATGGTGACACTTTTAAATCTAACCGCCGCCATGAATTTCCCAAAGAAAACATCCAGTTTTTCCAAAGAGGTGAGCTTTACATCAAATTATAAACTGTTGGATTATTACGTTCATATATAGAGTAAATGTCGCACATTTTTTACTTCACCTTTTTGCAAAATATGTACACGGATTTTCAGTTACACAAATCATTAATTTAACCCATTGAATGTAATATAACAAATGAGCTTTTTCATAAAATTATTTTAAAAAGCTCATTAATTTATTTATTTATTAAAAACTGCCTTAAAGCAACACGAAATATTATTCAAAGTAAAAAAAAAATATTTTTTTTAGAAATAAAGATTATTATTTATAATGTAAAATTCCTCGTATAAAATCCTCATTCATAATTATAAACGTATACATACTATAAGGACACATTTTTGTAAATTAACCGATGGGATAAAATAAATAATTTCTCAAATTTTGGTAACGAGTGGTCAAGAAAGAAAATGAAATTTGTATAAATTAACAATATATTCGATCGAAAAGTGTTAATTTAAAAAGTAAATTGTTTAAACAGAACGACGGATTGAAAATTGTGTTTTTTTAATTTGTCATTCTAATTTTAATCAAACAGTCTCAATATATATTATCTTTTTTATGAAACCAATCTAAAAATTGCACAAAATATCGATTTTTCAATATTACTGATTCACTTTGTACAATTATACAAAACAAGGAATTTATTAATAAAATTAGTCTTATTACTTACAAATTGTAATTG
The DNA here is from genome assembly GCA_022606485.1 of Agraylea sexmaculata. NCBI lineage: Eukaryota > Metazoa > Arthropoda > Insecta > Trichoptera > Hydroptilidae > Agraylea > Agraylea sexmaculata. Next base: position 9,760 of record JAGTTH010002017.1, read on the forward strand.
CCAAATATTATAATTTGCCGCTTGTTCTAATATTCGTGAACATTTGATATGACTTTTCAGCCCCCACTAATTAAAAATGATGTTATTGTTCTTGTTTGTTTAAGTTATTAAATTTTAAGCAATTTTTTTTAGAATTTTTAATAAATTGTATGCACCTGTTAGTCTCATGCACTGTACGTGATCTTTACCATTCATTAATTGCATTCAGATAATATTATAATTATTAATAGTTACTATGTGAAATTCACGACGAGTTCAATTGATAATTGTTTTAAATTACACATACGTATTTTTTATATTAAAATATTAAAAATCTTGATTTCTGATGATGATCTTTTGCTTTTTAATGACACTTAAAGCCACATATTTTCTAATGATTTAATTCAATCAATTTATTAGTACGTATGTAATTTGGTTGCAACTGTTGAAATATATTTCACATTTTTCTTCAGAATGTATTTTTAGAAGTCAATATTTTTTTTCATGAAATTTCTTTATTTTAATGGGAAAAAAATCCCCTATAATAATAGTTTTTTTAATGATCTACATTGATATTATTAATTTGGTTTTGTAGTATAAAATATCGGATTAATTTAAATTAACCCATTTAATTACATTGAAACATTCATAATTAAAATTAATACAATTTTAAAACTATCTGTGAAAAAATATCTCTATGAAGATTATTCACATTAAGTGATTGAATGAAATGAATCCTCAGAAGTATTCGGTTGTAATATTTTAAATATGTATTTATTGAATATGAGTACTTCATTAAAGAGCACTTTAATAAATACATATAAAAAATAAGAAATTATTATATAATAAACATATTAGTTTAGAAGTATAGATATAGTTAGGATTAGCCACTACTGACAATCATATTTATTTTCGATAATAATATATATCCGAAACGATTACGACAGTCGCTTACGGCTTATGTTCATAATCTAAAATACAATTTTATCTCTCCATATTCATAATTTTGGGTATTTGTGAGATAAATTTAGTAGAGCGTTGATTTATTAAATTTAGGTACATATATTTGGACAACACGTGTTTGTATAAATAAATATTGATAACATAAACAAGACACATGTGTATAAAAAGCGGCAACAACGTGACACATAATATGAAAATGGTCCAATGTTAGAGGATGTGTTTTCGTCACAGCTTCCGAATCAATGTGCATATATGTATGGATTTTTGAGACAAGCTCGAATATTTCAATGTTTTACATAATCACGTCACGTCACGTCACGAATCAGGACCCCAGGGCTCCTAACATATTAATTATTATCACAATACTAAATTATTTATTACTAAATATACGTGACTTTCCGTGCGTACAGAATATTGTCATTTTAACACTAAATCTAAAACTAAATATATCATAATTTGTTTTCATTTGACCCCCACGTGTTCATAATGTAATTATTACTTAAAAAGATTTTAAATTTAGTTAAGAGACAATATGTATTGACAAGATAATAATATTAATATTATGATATAAAAATGATTTATACAAAAAAGAATAGTCACTATAATTTATTATTAGGGTACAGGAAAGTTCTTGTGTTTTTATTTTGTATAAAACAATAAAAGAAAAACAGCTTTATTTATTATATAGTTTCCTTCGTTTTCTATAACTTGCTGCCATTTTACATAGTTTATTCACAAATTTTCCAATGATTTCAACAAATGGCAGTCTGAGAGTGCAATGTCCGGTGAATAGGGAGGATGTGGTCAAAGTTGCCAAGGAAGCTCGGATTTCTTTTAGCATGACCCAAGAAATTTTATTTTATAAATTGCATAATTGGTTGACAAAATAAAATTTAAGAATAACACTTGACGAAGCTTTTGAAACATAGATGAGCTTTATAATGCTTTTTTTATATATAAATTCTATGACTGAAAATATTGGCTTCATAATACCTTCTCAATATTTTAGGGTTGGCCCAGTACATTGCGGCACCCAGATCTATCATCCTCAATTCTATCTACCTATACAGTTTTCCCTTGTCAAAAAATCATACCAATTTAATTAAATATCAGCAAAATCCAGCTTTCTAGATTTAACTAATTAATTGTTTTCGATAGAGAATAAACCTAAAAAAATATATTAAATAATAACTTGACAACCCTTGAGTTTATGTCGTGGTTATTCTGATATTATAATACACGTTGACATCACGTTTTTCGCGACCTGTTGATTCCTTTGTACTGTCTTATTCGCGTTATGTTCTATAAAATTATAAAAAATAATATTCTTTTTTAATTTCACGTATAAGTTTTTTTTGCAGTTGCATTTGTTTATTTTTTTTATATGAAAATAACAGATATGATATGGGATTTTAAAGCCTTCTCTGTAGTTTTGTATATTGAGTCAAATAGATTATTTTATTAACTAGGACTGAAGTTCGATAGTAGTGTTGATTATAGAATACACGTGAATTCTGGTTACAGAAAACGTGTCACTATGAAGACACACGTATACATTATACAATCGTATTTATAAATTGTAATGTCCTTCTCAATAAAAACCAAACCGCGATCAATTAGGGATTCTAAACAGGATATAAGCTTACATCGCAATAACTAATGTATATATATATTTAATTTACAGCAGGATCCCATGTCTCACAGAATAATAGAGAAGCGGAGAAGAGACCGTATGAATAATTGCTTGGCTGATTTGTCTCGTCTTATTCCACCGGATTATCTGAAAAAAGGACGTGGGCGCATTGAAAAGACTGAAATTATTGAAATGGCCATTAGGCATTTGAAATATCTACAGGAAAGAGCTAATTGTAAGTATAATGCACATTATCGAGTATGTTATATTTATTAGTTGTAATGTTTAATTCAGGTGCTGATAAACACGAGAGCGTTCCTATTTCGAATGAACATTTCCGTCTGGGGTATCAAGAATGCTTATCAGAAGTTATGAGGTATTTGGTTGAAGGACAGGGCCATTTTTCCAGCGATGTCCTTTGTGTGCAGCTTATCAATCACCTGCAGAGGCATTGTGAAGATATCGTGAAAGGTATATTTTCATTGTGATTTTTTATCGATGCTAAGTCTAACTAATGTGTTAATTTTACAGGCGACCTTTTTAATAAGAAGACGATTAATGGCGAAAGTAATAGCAACTCGAGTGGCAGCTGCAGTAATTATGGAATACACATTCAGCAACTAGGAAAAATGACAGAGATAAGATCAAAAGCATCACAAGCCGATGAAGTTATGCCCAATGAAAGCCGACACCAAAAACATTCCAATTACAGGTCGTACGCGGAAGACTCCAGAAATAATGATATGGAGAATTCCAGATTACATGCGGAACATTTAGACGACTCGCCAGAAGATAGCATCAATGAACAAACTAGTCTGTATCATCCGGGAAACGGTCGAATGTCGGTGATAAACAATGACAATATGGTCGGCTTGAACCTCACCGAGAGCAATGTCGATGAGGGAGGAGGAGTAAATCAGAATAAACGATTTTCAGCCAAAAACATGACCGAAAAGGAGGGAACGGCCGATGGAGAATCCCAGCCTGCCCAAGATTTGAGGATGAATGCCATGTTTTCCTCCATATCTTCGTCGTATCATCACAAAATGCACAATGAAAATAATTTGAGAAGCATACGCAAGGGATCGGAAATAGTTCAGGGCGATATCAACCTCAACGGCAGCAATGCAGACTCGGATAATATACATTCGTATAAGTTTAAAAATAATATAAAGCAAAGGTTTTCCCAATCCCAGAGTATAGATTATCGGTCTTCAAGCCCCAGCGACAGCACTAACAACACCAGCTCCCTGAGTCCAGTCGATCACTTCCCCGACAGGCATGATATGTACCATGCTAATGGTAAATCATCTCACAAGCGAAGGAAAAATAACTCAGACTTTCACTCGAGATACGCTGCCACAAACGGATATGATGAGTACATCCATTATTCCAAGGATAAGAGAAGTCCTTACGACACGACGTCTAGTGATAACGCACCGAGTGTCTCTGATACTAGCGCTTATCACACCAACACCCCGCCCGACACTGATATTAAAGAGTTGATCTTCGACCAGGAGAAAGACAGGATGAAGCTGGCGCAGAACAAGTTTTACAGTGGCAAGAGACATTCTAAGATGTGCGAGGACCAGAGGGAGTTCAATAGTAAAGTGGCAGGCGTGCCGGTGTTCGCACTTCACGCCAAAGGATCCTTTTATGTGCCAATAAATGTAGACTATGAGATGCTTATACCCTTCTTAGGGCCCAACAACTTGCTGGAGGTGACTCCCATGCAGCAGAACGTCTCCCTGCATCCCGTTACCATTAATGTTAACTTTCAATCCTGTGTAACCAAAAACGAACGCAAAACAAATTCGCAATAGACTGTGAAGATATTTATCGATTTTTAATTTTGTATTCTATAAGAGATTTAATTCATTGTTATGATAATATATATACACATGCACATATATATATATATATATATATATATATATATATATATATATGTATATATATATATATATATATTAAATAAAGTTATTTATTTTTTATATCACGAATAGAATGTTTGATTTCCGTATATATCTCTTACATTCAATTGTTTTTCGTTATACATACGTAATTATTGCGGTTAGAATATTTTAATAATTATATGTGTTGATGACAACGAATTCACAGCAATGAGAATTATTGTCATGTTGATCTGATCATATAAAATATTAATTGTAGTCATCATATATTTCTTATTGATTCAGATTAAATAACTTTTACATTTACAGATTGTTTTTATGATATTTTACATATTGATTTGTCGGAAGTGTGAACTGAAAGACAAAGCAATTTTTTAGATGTGATATAGTTTATACGAGAATATTATTTCTATTAAAAATATAAATAATCTAGTTGATTTGTTTTCTTTACAACATATTCATATTAATACATTTATCGTTTTTTTTAAGATTGCTATTGAGAGGAATTAATTATTCAGGATAATATCTATCAATAATTAAAAAGGGTTTTTATTAGAAAAGTGTAATTTATCTCATTGATTATTTAATTATTTATTATTAAAGAGATTTTTATTAATATTATTTATATTACTCTGTTAATGTAGAATATATTTATATAATAATGTTATCGACTTCTTAAAAAAACTAGCGATTAATTTATTTACGTTTAGAGGCATTTTTGGAAATACGAATTTTTACAATTAAAATAAATTTTGTTCTCATTATCTTTTTTTTAAATAAATTAAATTTTCACTGTTTCATGCAAATCACGTATGTTGGAATTTCTCTTATTTTTATTCAAACCATAAATGTTAATTTGTAAGTTAGTTTAACTTGAAATTCATTCCAATAATCCACTCCAAATATTATTAATTTTACTAGTAATAAAAGTAAACATTGTATATTAAATTTATTGATATTAGATTGGATTCGGTGATTTATAAAAATATATATATAATTTTTGTATTTACATTTTTCAATTATTTGTTTATTGAGTTACAAATACACATTGTTTATTTTTTTACACTGAAATTATTGAGTATTTCATCAGATTCACTGGGAACAATATAATAAATACTAAGACGCTTTTTTCGGGAATGATGAATTGAGATCACCCAATCGTGTCGTATTAAAATTATTTCAATTTACACAAAAGAAAAAAATATACGTTGAATCACAATATTTTGTGATTGGTAAATTTTATTAGACTTTACAAACAAAAAGTGGGAGATTATTAATTAATATACATACATACATGGCACTAAATCAAGGCACTTGATTGTTCACAATATATATAACAATAATATTAAACGGTATTGTTTTCCAAAAATATATTTCACATACAATCAATATCACGCAATCAAGATCTCATTTTATTTCATTGAATTGAAATTAGCTGCACACAATTTACTTATATCTATAGAAGTGTCATGCGTATTGTTTTCATACATGCATATATTATATATACGCGGACTGTGGCCACCTGCAACACTGTTACCCCTAAAATCCGACACTCGAATATGATTTTTATTACAACAAATTATGTAAATTGTTTACATAGTGACATTTTACTTGTCGTTGAATACATCAAGCAACTTCTAATGACGAACTTTAGCATATTAAGGTGAAATGTTATAAAAAAGATCGACAAGTGACAGATAAACAGTACGAGCGGTAAAAGTGTCAGTGTCATGCGAAAATAATTTATGTGTTTGACGTTTTTTCAAAGTATTTTTCTCATCTTGTTAACATTTAGAAAAACATTTAACAACGATGTTTTATAAATTGCTCGGTAACTCGATGATATTTATATGCATATACTTCACATATACGCGAGCTGTGGCCACCTGCAACACAATAGTCCCTAAAATCCGACACTCGAGAGCAACAATATTTATTTTACACACTGACATATTATTTGTCGGTGAATATATCAAGCAAATTTTTACCATATTAAGTGAAAGACGATGTAATATTATTTAGAAAGATCGACAAGTGACAGATAAACAGTACGAGCGGTGAAAGCGGCTGTCAAATCTTTGACAAATTCATGTTTTTGTCGAATTTCCAAGTGTTATTGGCACTTCTATAAATATAAGCTCATTTTTTCATGGGTCGATTGAAACGAAATCGACATAATACAAAAGTAGTATTATATTATCTGTCTTTTATATAACAAATATAAAATAACTTAGGTCTATTATAAAAATGCGAAGTGTATTAAAATTACAAGCTATTCTTACTACAATAACACACTAATAAATTAAATGGAATCAAACAGTTTTAATACTCATTCTATAGGATGAATGTTGAATAAATATTATTATCGCATATCACACGAGGAAGGTTTCTTGTATATTTTGTTTGACTCGTTGTGTCAAATATCATATTTTGCTAGTTTATTTCATTATTTTGAAATGACGTATCATGGCAGCAGTTGTCCCTTTTCAACTATTAATACACTCGGCTTCACGTCCTTTTTCGATGATAAACTTTCCGTTCTTCCGCAGAAGTAGTCTTCAATTTCTTGTAGAGTTTTGCCTTTGGTTTCTGGCAGACAGTAATAGAAGAACAGAAGCCCTGCAAATATTCAACAATATATAAATTTGGGATGTTTTATTGTTAATATACGTGTATTGATTCTTACCAATTAATGAAATACTGCCGTACAGCCAGAAGGTTCCATAGTTGTTGATACTGTGTGACAAAAATGGATAGGTTTTAACAACTATAAACACAAACAAATGTGCTGAGCATGTTGTCATTCCGCCGACGATTCCACGAACCTAAAAAATATATTTTTATAAGTACATAAATCACAAAAACAGAAATATTTAAGAATAAAAATTGTGCTGCTATGGGGACATTTACATTTTTTTTATTTAAATGTATTGGCAAGCGGTAATTATATTAAATTCATTAATTTCATTATACGTGTAATGCCCGGTTGATATTAGTTAACAATTCAAACCGGTATTTGCACTTTCAACCCCCTAACTATGGTAATGATAATTTTAAGCAGGAACTTTCGCATGGTTATCATAGAATTGATGTAGTTGTGTCGTTCTTCCATTTGTAACTTTTCACATGAATGGCACAATTAAGTAGTCGCTGGTTAGACACGATAAGACAAGACTTCAGATTCTTTGGAATTCTTACAATGAGAGAATAAATGCAAACACATGCACAATCAGAGCCAAGCCGCCAATTTGTAGCCGATGATGGAAGAGCTTTAGTAATTTATTGGAAAAAATTACAGTCCCCTTTGCATTCACGACGTATGCGTATTTCGAAGTGTATTGTCAGAATATGCGGATAAATAATAAAATGAGAAAAAGTTAAAAAGGTAATATCTCGAATCATATTACTCCTAGTCGAGCCCGTCGATATCTTAACTAATCAATGATTAGGAGAAGCTTGTATTGTATGTATATTATTATTTTTAAGTATAAGACGATTATTCTTGAAAGTAGATATATAAGCCGTACATAATATGTATATTACGGCCGTATTCAATATAATAGTGTAATTAGAGTGGGTGCGTGCGGTGCGTATGCGTGTACACTAATACATACTACCAAGCTCTAGTCTATTAGTACACGCGCCAATATTAAAGCACGACTCACTAACACACTATAATATTGAATACGGATATTTTTTCATACATCTAGGAACTACAAGAAGCCTGGCCAAACAAAACGCGATCTGCACGCGCACAGGAGTTTCATATATTTTCACTTGTTGACAGTTCGCCACGTTTGGAAGAAATATAATAAACATATTCGATACACAGATCCTCCCCCCGGATCCGATTAGTATTCCAAAACAAGGTTTGTAGTGTGATTTTCAAAGACATAGATTATGTCTACAACCACCTGATCTGAATCGACGCTTACGCGGAAATAGAAACGAAGGTGAAAAAAGACGCAGCCATTCAACTCCTTTAAATATGCAGTAACACATTATATTATAATGCTTCACAAGAATAACGAAACATTTACCTGCGTGGGGTAAACCTCTCCAATCATAACCCAGGGTACAACCAAAAATCCAACAGTACAAGTCGCTGTAAATAAAAATATGCAAGCTACTGGTATCCAAGTATGTTGCATCGGAAGATTGTTCTGTATCCACCAATCTCTATAATACAGATAAGTTCCTAATCCTAGCATGGTGATTCCACAGCCAACAGCTGAAAAAAAAATAAAACACAATATAATTCCACGAAAACAATATACATTTAATATAAAACGTACCAGAAATAAACGTCAACGGTCTTCTACCACATTTTCTTAACGAGATACAGCCTACAATTGTAAATACTAACCGAACAACGCCCAAGATAATCGTCGCCAAATATTTATTCATTTGAGACCCAGATTCCTGAATTAAAAAAAATATATATTAATCAACAAATCGAATGATTGGATAATATGTTTATAAATTTTACTTGGAATATTTGCACTGCATAGAAAGTGATTGTGTTGACACCGCTGAATTGATAAATCATAAAGTACATGAATAATATGCCGAAGGGCTTTAAAGCTGAAGGTTTCATGAGTGCTTTGAATATTTCTTTCCCCCCAGACAGTCTGAAATAAAATAATTAGTAATTAATCATAATATTAGAGTGTTGTTGTGTAGTGTTTATTACCTTTGAACATTGTTGTTTTGTTTGAAGAGTATCATTTGATCGAGTTCTTTATTAACATTGAACGTTGACCCTCTCAATTTAGCTAAGCTTCGTCTGGCTTTTTCAGTATCATTTTTGGCAATTAAAAAGTTTGGCGTTTCAGGCATTATGAGCATACTGAGCAGAGATATTACAGGAACTAAAGCGCTTATGCCAGATAATACTTGCCACGTACAACTGCTTCCTATAACATACTACAATAAAATAAATACAAATTAATATGTATTTCATTGTGTGTATTTATTATATTAAATACCTGGATTAGAACACCCAAAGATATTCCTACAGAGGCTAAAGCTCCTAACATTCCTCTGAGGTGAGGTTGTGTAACTTCACATGTATAAACACGAGCCGGTGCTCCGACCATACCAGAGCCGAGTCCTACAAATAATCTACCTAAAACATTAAAAAAAAAACTTTAAATTGAGTAAAATAGATAAAACAGAGTAGGTATATTGGTTAGCACACGATTGAGAAGATGCTTATACTAATATTTTATTTGTGTCCATGGATATACGTTGTCACCTTTTTGACGCCCAAAATATAAAGTGTTGCGTATTTTGTAGTTTTCAATAAATTATCGATGCTATAATGTATTGATTTGAATAAAATATAATTTTCTATGAACCGAACTAGTATGTAATAAAAGAAATCAATTGAAAATTTTGTTTTTTTAGTACTTTTATTTGTAAAAGAATTTAGTGTACGCGCCTATACGACTCTACCCTATAATTGCGCTTACGTTGCGAATGCAAAAAATACTGTAAAATATGTTTTCAATTATTACATAATTTAAATGATAAAAATCTCAATAAATAACTATCAGGCTATAGTATTAACTTATTATAGCTCAAATCAATATAGATATTAGTAATCAAATCTAGCGATGAAATGTTAAAAAAAGCACGTTCCGAATTATGTATGGAGCAATTCCGAAGTCAAATTATTTCAAACTAGATTTGAAAGACTCGTTGCTTTGTGATGATTTGTGAAACCATAATAGCTAAGAGGATAAAGCGTGTGGCTACAAATACTGTGGTCATGGGTTCAAATCCCAAGAAAAAAAATGATTTGATCGGTTATTACGACTGGGAGATCGCGAAATAATATTAATAAAATCCTGATCGATCGTCTTGATCCAGGTTTACTCTGATTTCCTGTTTTTTAAAATAAATACTGATTATTAAGTCGGTGACCTGTGTAACTAGTAATAGTTACCGACAGACAATGAATTAATTAAGGATGGTTAAGAAAATTGCATGATGTACAAAATTTAACAATCACAATACATTTTAATGGCAAGGCAAGAGCTGCTCCTTTAACGAGCGACATTTTTCATAACCAGGGAATTGAGTTTAATAACCCTATAAAAATGTTATTAGAAGACGGCTATAAAAGCAAATAATTAAATGCAGAAATGAAGCGTAAAAATTGAGGGTTTTAGGGGATAAATATTTGTACTCAATGAGTGCTTTTCGTGGTTTTTCTGTATTATTAAAATTATATATTTACCTGCATATATCATTTCAATATTTTGTGCGCTGGCTATAAGAATCCACCCAATGATGAGAGGAAGTTCGGTCAAAATCAATGTCAACTTTCTGCCGATGGTGTCCATTAAATATCCTCCCAAAATACATCCTAGAGGAGTGCTTGCGGAACTTAAACTTGCTGGAAATAAAATAAAATCATTAACAACCTTGATAAAAATAATTCAACCAAGAAAATTGAAGTAAATATTGACCATGACGGTTTTTTTTGCGTATTTTATTGAGGTTAACATATTATCAAATCTACTCGAGGTTTTATATTTTAACACAATGAATCGATTTGTCATGCTTTGATGTTAATATTACCGAAAAATAAATAAAAAAATCTATACAAATGGACTTGTCACTCAGTATCGATATTTTCATTTAATGTATTGTGTTATAAGCCATTTATTTTACTGATTGAAAGTGTCTTTGACAATAAATGAAAATATTTTCATTTATTGTCTAATACACTTTCTATCGTGTAAATATTATAAACTCTCTTAAATAAAGATTATGAATATAACGTGATGCAATATATCTTTTAATAGAATCGGGGTTATCAGCGATTAGAAGGTTATGTTTTTAAACTAAAAATTGTTTTGCATATGAAATGTCAATATATCAAAATATTATCTGATAAAGGCATACCGGATTTGACTACGAATAAAACGATGACACGAATGGTGATTTATTGTGTTAGAGATTAGATATTTGTCGTGTTAAAAGTAAAAGACAAATACAATTATTGATATGTCCAAGCAGTGATAGATTTTTCGGCAAATCAATGTGTATTTTTTGTGACTTTCACAGAATCTTAAATGAGAAATTGATTGGATGGTTTCAGATGTAAGGTTTCTTATAGTTCGTCGCAAAAAACTAACAATTCATGGTATTTTTTTTAATCGAATACGTCCTGTGTGGAAGCAAAGGAAATATTTTGCTTTTTATACGACCTTCTGTTGGAATAAAATCCGCGTGCGTTACCGAAAATGTTAAATATAAAAATGCATTTATATGAAGAAAAGTGATGGATTAATGTGATACCACTTAAATATTTGCAGGCCATACAACTAGATACTTAAATATCAAGATGGCGGACCAAGCAGACGAGTCTAAGCGAGACAACACTATTTTTTAAGCGCGCTTAATGTCAATTCTCGATAGTGGTGTACATCGCTCTTGATTAGTGTTGCCGCAATCAAACTCATTTGCTTGGTTCGCCATCTTAAAATTTACAGTTTTATTCAGTATCATGCATACATGTTAGCTGTCACTCTTTCTTGAGTAAATGATCTGTCATAATAGATGATTTCACCTGTCACTACCAACGTGACAGCTGGATTACTCGGTTTTGACAGCTGAAATAATTAAATTAGATAGTGACAGCTGTCAAAATCAAGTAATTCAGCTGTAAGACTTACACTGAGAGCTTGAATTCTCCATTTTGACAGATGATTTACACAAGTAAGAGTGACAACTATCATGTATGCTAGTTACTGAATACGACTTTTATACATCCAGTTGTAAGGCCTGCTAATATATCGGTTGTATCGATTAATGACGTTTATTGAGTTTGCTATTTTAATAATAATAAAAAAAATAAAAGGGATTTTAAAGTTTAAATATCACAATGTTGGTTTGGTCATTGTATATTTCTACTCTTCCGCATTCTGAATGATGATTTTGGCCTCAGTACATTAAATGCGGGCCAATATTGTTATGATAGAACAAATAGGAATAAACATGTGTTTGTAAATAATATTAAATTAAATAAATGTGCAAAGTGAGCCTCGACATTGACAGTGGCCAGAGTGAGAATCAATGTTGGTTCTAATTATAGTAAAAGTCGTGTGACTCTTCTGCAATGCACTTCTACATAGTTACACTATAGATAGTATTAATTAGGATTACTCACCTACCCAACTGGCTTGATACTCGTCTATCTTGATGATGGAGTCAGGGGCGAGGAGTTGAGGAACTACGACCGCCGAGAACCCGAACACCAGTCCGGTGTTTATTGTTCCTAAGTTGGCTACGAAAGCCGCTACGATTTGCCTGAGGGCCTTTCCTCGGGGCTCTTTGGTCTTGGGGGGCGTAGATCCGGGCTGAGAAGCTCCCACGACAAGGGGCAGGGTGCCGCCCTCCATCAGCGTCTTTGTGTCATTACTGTAAAAGACCAAATGATAAATTCAAATGGAGTTGATAATTTGCCAACTGTACTGCGGTGACCATTCATCTCTCTAATCAAAGCATTCTGATAAACATTATTACAATTATTTGACCCATTTTCTTATTTCGCCACTCTTATCATTGGTTTGCAAACCTTGAAATTGAGCTGAAAATTCATTATTTATCATCTTGCGATCAACAATAACAAGTAATTTATTATGTACAGGGTGGACATGAAATAACTGAGAATATTTTAAAAAGGGTGGCAGGGTATCCCAAATATAACCGAAAAAAAAAAAATTACTTAACGAATTTGCGCACCTGGGTGGCATTCTTTTCCACCAATTCTGCCACATAAACCTGCTTGTTTAGGAGCGACCTTAGAGAGTAACATATATTTTTTTGTTTCCTACACCTCATTTTATTTTATATAAATACATTCTATTTATATATACATTTTTTATAATACTAGGCATTATTTATTTTTATATTTTAACTTTTCATTATTGTTTGAAATCTCCAATAATCGTTTTTTAAAAAAAGCTCCTATAAGCGTTTGTATACAAATAAATATAATTATGGAATTGAAAATCAAATAATATTTAATAATATTAATTACGTATTTCAGACACAATACACACGTAACAGTAACTACTGAGTACTTCAAAGACAGCTAATTCAAATATAGTAGCACAAACTCGATTCCAAAAGCACTTTTTATATTATTTTTTTATTATTAAAAAAAAATAAAAAATACTCCACCACTGTATAATGTTGTTTTATATGCCCGTAGAGCAAATGTCACAGCAAAACTTTTATAATTATGAAATATTTTACAATATGGCCAAACACAACTATTTATAGCAAGTTTAATAATTCCTCTGCACATATCTAAAGTTTGATATTTACTCAACAGACGTAATAAAACAATTATTTAATTAGGTACCAATATCAATAAAATAAAATTATGAATAACATATTAAATATAACAAATATAATTTGACAAATTGTTCGACGATGATAATAATAAATACAATATTTTAATTACACTGCATTAATTTCATCATGAAATTATCTCATGTGCAAAGTTCAAAGCCGCGATGATTGAAAATAGATTCCAGACAAAATTCCAGAACGATTCACGCTTCCTGCGCTTCTGCGCTTCCTATCCATTTGTGAATGTCAGAGAAATAGATATATAAATATCAAGCAAATGTGTCTGACAGTCGTATTCAGTAATATGCATTTATGATAGTTTGACAGCTGGAATAATTGAATTCGATAGTGAAGATTGTCAAAATCAAGAAATCCAACTGTTAAACTGACAGTGACAGCCGGATTTTCCCACTTCCCTTACTCAGACAGATCCTTTACTCAAGTAAGAGTGATAGTTATCATGTATGCATGTTACTCAATACTACAATTAGTGTTGCCTCCGACAAACTCATCTGCTTGGTCCGTCTTCTTGATATTTATACATCTTTCTAATATCGGAGATGTTGATCAATTCCTTTTTTTAATTGTTGTCTTTTCAAGGCTCTATGGGCAGAAGTAGATGGCCCATGGTCCTTTATCAGTGCAGGGGTGAGATGAAGTAAAAGATGAATGTCAAACTGGCCAGTGATGTTTATTTGAAGAAGGTTAATTATACAAAGCCCCGATCGGGGTTCGATGCAAGTTGCATCTTGGGGACTTGTGTTCGGCGCGTGTGTCGGTTGACAAGTGGACTGACGGAAGAGAGCTGTGGCTGTTAGCGCTAACTGGAAGTGCATAAATACATATCTGCGCTGTCCAGTCAGCCGCTACAGGACTCCCTTCCCAGTGAAACGATACAAATACAAAAAAAGAAAAACATTGATATAAATATAAAGTTGCAGATAAAGAATTGTTACAAGAAAAATTTATGAAAAACACCAAAAATACACAAGTTTAATTAAAATTTAAAATTTCACTGCACTGATTGATGAATTGATGTTGACTTGGCTCTGTATGATCTAGGCGGAAGAAGGCTGTGTCGGTGTCGATGACGAAGGGTTCCTGAGGGACCTTGAACCTTGCCGGTCTTCTCTACGCTGGTGCTGCTGCTCTCCAGTTGTAGATTTTGCCGTTGTGCTGATGATGATAATGCTCTCATAGCCTTGTTGGCCGTCGTGGAGCCGTTCCCGCCCTTGTCGAGCTGTGGGATGTTGTGGTGCTGATGCTACTCTCATAGCCTTGTTGGCCGTCGTTGAGTAGTTCCCGCCCTTGTCGAGCTGTGGGATGTGGTGCTGCTGATGCTACTCTCATAGCCTTGTTGGCCGTCGTTGAGTAGTTCCCGCCCTTGTCGAGCTGTGGGATGTGGTGCTGCTGATGCTACTCTCATAGCCTTGTTGGCCGTCGTTGAGTAGTTCCCGCCCTTGTCGAGCTGTGAGATGTGGTGCTGCTGATGCTACTCTCATAGCCTTGTTGGCCGTCGTTGAGTAGTTCCCGCCCTTGTCGAGCTGTGGGATGTGGTGCTGCTGATGCTACTCTCATAGCCTTGTTGGCCGTCGTCGAGTAGTTCCCGCCCTTGTCGAGCTGTGGGATGTTGTTGTCACCTTGCGCCCTCGTGGAGCGGTGGTTGTTGTCGCCTCGTGTGGTTGTTGTCGCCTCGTGTGTTCCAGCCCACGTGGAGCTGGTGGTTGTTGTCGCCTCGTGTGGATGTTGTCGCCTCGTGTTCCCGCCCACGTGGAGCGGTGGTTTTCGCTCTCGTCGAGCTGTTGTCACCTGTTGTTGTTGTCGCCTCATGTGGTCTCGCCGAGTCAATACAGGCCGGTGGAAGGTTGCGTGATCAAACAGGGGTCGCCATTACGGGTGAATGTAGTCGCCCCCGTGGTGAAGGTTGCGTGTTCAGTCGGGTCACCAATATGGGCAGAAGTAGATGGCCCATGGTCCTTTATCAGTGCAGGGGTGAGATGAAGTAAAAGATGAATGTCAAACTGGCCAGTGATGTTTATTTGAAGAAGGTTAATTATACAAAGCCCCGATCGGGGTTCGATGCAAGTTGCATCTTGGGGACTTGTGTTCGGCGCGTGTGTCGGTTGACAAGTGGACTGACGGAAGAGAGCTGTGGCTGTTAGCGCTAACTGGAAGTGCATAAATACATATCTGCGCTGTCCAGTCAGCCGCTACAGCTCAAAACAATTACCATGAATTAAATTTAATAAGACTTCTTTTAGTTAATATTGTTTATATTTTCACGATTGCAGTGTTGCCAAGTGATAAAAGTTTCATGTGATATATTGCGTGACATGGACGGTAGTTATTTATAGTTGTTGTGACTGGTGTTGCCATGTACGATTGATTCACACCTCATGTATTATTTTTCAACGACTGAAAAGCTACTTATTATTGCTTTTACGTCACTTGACTAAAAATATTTATTGATCACATTATTGTGCAATATACATATTATTGTAAAATGATTTAGCTGGATGAAGCCGGTTCGGTTGACACTTGTCTTGTTCGTTTACATCAACTTAATTAGTGTTATTGATCACGAGTTGAATCCATGACCAACCATCGTGAAACATGTGATGACCATTGATACAATTCAATCAAATATCACTTGGTATCATTTGTTGGAGAGTCAGACGGTGCTTTTTAAGGGCGTTATCATGGGCAAGGTTAACGAAGTGAGCTTTATGGATTCAATACTACAATACTTATTATAATCTCAAGTGCAATTACATTATATGACCCCCTGAATACATAAATATCACACAATTCAATAAAACTTGCCGAATTTTAGCACGATATTTTTCAAGGGTAATTAATCTTCAGCATCGGACGTCATTGTGTTAATTAAAATAACATTTCCATTTTACACGACAACCCAATTTATTTATTGCACAAATGTAAGTGTGGAAATTAATTTAACTGTCTTTTGTTATTTTTGATATTATGACACAAAAGAAAATAAGACGATGCATCATGCGTTATCTATTTTTTTTATCACAAGTCGCTGGAAGGTGAGAGCATAAAAATTTATCTCGGAAAACCCTTTTAAACGTGTTGCTTGGATTAAGTAAAAGTGTTGCCATATATTAAAACAAACGCGGGTGGTATTATTACATACATAGGCATTTCCTTCACATATTTACTATTTTAAATGGAAACTTCGCGAAGATGTTTATAATTTAGCAATGCAATATAAACAAATAGCATGAGTGCCGTACTTAACACCAATCAAACTGTGGCTGGCCATCACGTGAGTAAATAAATCGATTGTTTGTGATCGCAATAATATTATTCGACATAACAACATTTCATTTGATTGCATAAATTAATGTGCACGCACACATTTTTAGAGGGTAACACTGAACTTCAAATACAGAATGCGGGTGGCTTTTGTGATGTTTTATTTATATTTGTCGATAATTGATATATACGATTGTAGCGATTGACGTTAATCTGCAGGAGCAATATTTCTTCATAAATCGATCATAAAATACACACACGGTTATTTAATTGCTTTACGCGTGTGCGATAAAACACTTCTTTATTTACCTATTCGTTTGTACTTGTGAATGATGTTTGAGGGTGTAATAATCATGGCGAATACATCATTGGAAAATGAGTGATAAATACATATCTCATATTTGTTTCTTATATTTGTAGAGCAAATGGTCATTATAAAAGCATGCAGAGAGATAGTGAATGATGATATTTTATTTATTTATTTATTAACTAGGGTTATTTTAATTAAAATTTTCAATTTATTAATGTTTTTTTGTGTTCTGTTTGGCTTTTGAAAAGGGAGGTTCTAATTTGAGTTTTGATTTCTTTTTTGCTTTAAAGTTATTACTTTAAAGTACTTAATAATATAATTTAATACTGTAGCGGCTGACTGGACAGCGCAGATATGTATTTATGCACTTCCAGTTAGCGCTAACAGCCACAGCTCTCATCCGTCAGTAACTCTCTTGTCAACCGACTCTCGCGCCGGACACACGTCCACGAGATGCCCTTCCATCCCACGGGGCGGGCAGACGCTCGGGCTTTGTATAATTAACTTCTTCTAATAAATCTTCACTGGCCAGTTTGACATCATCTTTTACTTCTCACTCCCTGCACTGATTGGACCAACACACCGGGCCATCTACCTGCACCCATAATACGGTTTTCATTTGATGACAACACTCATCTCATTTATTTAAAAAGGAAGTTTCCCAATAAATACTATTTTTTGAGAATTCTCACTTATAATATTATGTATTATTAAATATCTCTAATATTATTTTGAAATTAATTTAATATTATTATGATTAAAATACCCGTTGCGAGATTTTAGATATGTATTAATTGTAGTAAAATAATTATATAAAATATTATTCTTCCATCTGGTAACACTGATGCTTGATGGATCTGTACAGACATATAATATACACACACGTTCAACAATTATAGATATAATATATGAATTTTTAGACACAAGAACGTGTTAATTAATTGTCTATCGGTGATCTTAACTATTACTAGTTACACAGGTCACCGACTCAATAATCAGTATTTACCTTACAATACAGCAAATCAGAGTAAACCTGAATCAATGTGATCGATCGGGATTTTATTAATATTATTCCCGATCTCCCAGTCGTAATAACTGATCAAATTATATATTTTTCACATGAACGGGATTTGAATCAATGACCAAAGTATTTGTAGGTATCGTGAAATATGATCATATTATACCTATATTTTAATTAATTAAAAGTTCGACATTTAATAATAAACAAGGCGTATAGGTTAATTCCGAAGGGTTGCTAAATTATTACGAACGAAAATTTATTGATACATAATAATGTCGACTCTTTTTTAGAATTTTTTTGATACATAAATTATAATTTGAATGAAGGAAAAGGGTAATTAAATAAATATTCATTCTGTCTTGTCTTACATTGATAAATTATTATTTAGAATCGATTTTCGCCTCGTGTTTTTCGATGCCTACGAACCTCCAAATAATAAATAAAGACCGAAGTTTATTTTGAGGATACTTGTTACAATAATTGGTTACAAGATGTGTTTGAATGAAAAAAAGTGTTTGAATAACAAGCATTACATTGGCTGATTTGACTTGTATTTTTGTATCAATGTCCGTCTTGACAATACAATGCATAATTACTGCATTATCATATCATTAAATACGAATACACAATGCAAATCACTTCTAACTGTTGTCTGCTCGAATGATATATAGAAGAAAATAAAAGGGATCAAATGAAACGTTTCGAATTGTGTCTATTTTGGTCTATTCATCATCAATTATAAGGACAAAGAATGCGCCTGTTGACATTTTCTTATGCAAATACAACTAAATTGTTCAAAATAAGTGCTTTCTTAATGTTCGTAATAATCAAACTGTGTTTTTAATAATAACGACAAATATGAGAAAAAAATATTTATACATCTTTACGATGAAATGAAATATCCAGAAAACACCTACTCAATGTTAACGAAGATCATTAACAAAGTCCTTTATTTGGCGAAAACTTGATTTTTCTGTGACTGAAGTTAGAGAATGTAGATTCATTATTACACAAGATGTAGTATTTACAATATATTTAATGCCAGCAAAATCTACGATAGTTAATTCCATTGTACATGACGGACTTGAATTAATTAATATATTAGATTACTGAATATATTAGGGTGTGATAGTGTATCGCAAATATAAGCGAAAAATATATTTTTTACTATTAAATAATAATCAAAAATATTCCACTATAAACCAGAAAATAAAAAAAACTTTAGTTGATAACAAAAAACGTCACTGACCTCCATAAAAATTGGAAAAAGCTTGTTGTTTTATCAAACCACGTGCTCATCATCATCATTAGCAATATTATTCTTATTATATTTGTTCAAGCTTCAAACAAACGCTGATAACACTTATAAGATACTCGTTTGTGATTCAATACTATTAATTTTTTTACTATTAAATAATAATCAAAAATATTCCACTATAAACCAGAAAATAAAAAAAACTTTAGTTGATAACAAAAAACGTCACTGACCTCCATAAAAATTGGAAAAAGCTTGTTGTTTTATCAAACCACGTGCTCATCATCATCATTAGCAATATTATTCTTATTATATTTGTTCAAGCTTCAAACAAACGCTGATAACACTTATAAGATACTCGTTTGTGATTCAATACACTTTTGCATCAACAAAGCTATCTAATATTATTAATATATAGAGCTTATATATATATATATATATATATATATATATATATATATATATATATATGTTGCTGGTTGTTGTTATATATGTATATATATATATATATATATATATATATATATATATATATATATATATATATATATATATATAGTGTTGTACGGCTAGATCGTCTAAATGGGGGCAAAGGAGATCTATTTTATAGTATTGGAGCACTGCATGGGATATTTTATTACTTTAAATCATAGAAAGTCGCCTATTCGATTAGAAATTTCTTTTGAACCAGTTGAATAATACTCTACGTAATAGTAATTAAATATTTACAATAAATATAATAAAGGTTGTACAATACTGGAAACAAGTCACTCATTCTAGACATTAAACAAGGGATCGTTTCAAAGCAACAGTTTATGAAAAAAAGTGTCCACATATGGCAGGCATTTTTATAAAAATATTTTCAAGCACTCAAAAGTTATACCTATAAAAGTAAAGTTTTTTTTTTACTTATTATGCACACATCTGTATACAGTTATATTGTAAAAACCACCCCTATCATTAACAAAGCGAGAAAAATAAGATGAAATTGCAAAGAGTTTGTTTTGATGTGATATTTCTTTTGAAGAGACGAATAAAACCGTTCATTATATCCAAATTCCAAGCCTCTGTTTGTATGAATAAAACAGTCAAATTAAGGGACGGGATTTTTTTCATATCATATCACCTTGACCCCCAAAATTATCGATTCGTTACCATA
Source organism: Agraylea sexmaculata (assembly GCA_022606485.1). Classification (NCBI taxonomy): domain Eukaryota; kingdom Metazoa; phylum Arthropoda; class Insecta; order Trichoptera; family Hydroptilidae; genus Agraylea; species Agraylea sexmaculata. The sequence continues at coordinate 30,647 of JAGTTH010002017.1, forward strand.
TGGATAAATAATTGTAACGAAATGTCCTCCTTTCTTTACGTGCCAGTAAAAACAATGAAGTGAGAGAATGAAATGTATAAAGCATAGTTGTTGTAAGATAAAATATTTAATATACTCACATTACTTATGAAGTGATCATTAGAAATTTGTAGAAATTCAATTGTTTTATTTATTTTTTTCAAATATCGAAATTCACCAAATGTCATGTCATTTTTTGTATAGTATAATTCAATGGGTTCGATTGGAAAAAAATATGTTTTTTTTGGATAAATATGCAGTTTTACTCATATAAATGTATCATTTAATAGTCTTTTTATAATAAAGGCTAATTTGGCATATTAATAATAAATGTGTACATTAAATAAAATCATTTTTACACCAAAATATTCAAACTATTAATAATATGCAGATTTTTCACTTCAAGTTCACCCTATTTCATTTCTAATTAAACCATTTGTTTATCAAATTCAGCCTTTTTCATTTCATTTTTAACCTCGAAAAAAATCCATTAAAAAAATATTGGATAGAATATCTTCACAATTATACTATTATGGAATTCCTTCCTTTGGAGTATAAAATAAACGATATATCAAGTAATTGGATTGGTTACGTATTTTTGAGATAAATATTCAGTTTTACTCGTATAAAGATAATAGGTATGTGATATATTTTAACAATTTCATAGTCTTATAATAATAAAAGCTAATATGGCCCATTAATAATGAATGCCAATGTTTGCACCAAAATATTCAGACAATTAATAATATGCAGGTTTTTCACTTTAAACTCATATCAAATTCAGCCTTTTTCAGATAGAATATCTTCAAAATGATACTATTATAGAATTCCTTATTTTGGAGTATAAAATATACGATCTAAAATTATTGTCTGAAGGAAACTCTACAATGTTGGATTTGAAATAAAAAAGGTTTAATATTTCACCTAGAAAACTGTGTATTTGTAAATATATTTTTGTGTTTATAACCCATCGAATTAATAACTTTCGAATCGTGTGATTATTATAGAATAATTCCATTTAAAATATGCCTATTTTTTTAATATAAAATCTGTACAATTCGCCCATTAAATTGATAATAAAAAAATAATGTTTATTTGTTCCACATGACACGGAGAGATGTGCATCATATGTTCTTATCTGAATCTACACAAGGGCATTATCACGTGTAAATGTGTATTTGTTTATATTTTAACGAAAACAAGGTCATAGTTGATGAAATAAGAAAATGCTACAAAATTGGCGACAAGAAGGCAAATCTACTCACGCACTGGACCTGGTAATCAAAGGAGTCAGCTCATTCGAGGGACCTGCCTTGCTGGACATCACTCTGTGACAATCCTCTTCATCACTGTTAGATAGCTTTGAATATCTTTCAATGAAGCTGCAGAACAAGAACAAGCGGTGAAGAAGAAGAAGAAGAAGCAAAAGTTGAAACAAAACCAACACAGAGGACAACACGCATACTAAAATACACCCCGACATTGACAAACAAGCTAAATACAACACCTACCAGATAAATGGGAAATTTCGAACTGTTATTATTTTAATCAATTAAATTCCCCCTTTATATGCATATAAACATCAGCGAGTTACAAAGCGATTTATAAAACATCAGTGTTAAATGTTTTTTTTTTAAATGAATATGTATGTTATATTAACAAGATGAGACATTTACAATGAGCTTATTATATATAGAAGTGCCAATAATACTTTTAAAGGCGTCAAAAACATGGATTTTTTTCAGGTTTGACAGCTGCTTTTACCGCTCGTACTGTTTATCTGTCACTTGTCGATCTTTCTAATGATATTACATCGTCGTTCACTTAATATGGTAAAAATTTGCTTGATATATTCAATGACAAATAATAAGTCAGTATGTAAAGAAAAATATTGTTGCTTTCGAGTGTCGGATTTTGGGGACTACTGTGTTGCAGGTGGACACAGCTCGCGTATATATGAAGTATATGCATATAAATATCATCGAGTTACCGAGCAATTTATAAAACATCGGTGTTAAATGTTGTTTTAAATGAACATGTATGTTATGTTAACAAGATGAGAAAAATACTTTAAAAAACGTCAAAAACATGAATTATTTTCGCATTACACTGACACTTTTACCGCTCGTACTGTTTATCTGTCACTTGTCGATCTTTTTTATAAAGTGCGTCATTAAAAATTGCTTGATATATTCAACGACAAATAATATGTCACTATGTAAACAATTTACATGATTTTGTGTGATAAAAATCTTGTTCGAGTATCGGATTTTAGGGGTAACAGTGTTGTAGGTGTCAACAGCCCGTGTGTATGTGTCTGTGAAGTATATGTATAATATGCGCATGCAGTACTGACGACCATGTTCGAATGCGCATGACACTTCTATAAATATTAGTTCATTGGTAATTTGATGACAAGATTTAATTCGTTATAATATTCACTTTTAATGAAAGAGAGTAAGCATGATGTGAATTAATTAAAAAAGACGCGTTACATGGCGAGGTCATTTTTGAAATTACGTATGTAAATGTTGCCATAGAAAAAAACGTTTATTGATTATATTGTGCATTTAATAATTTGGTCAGGATTTGCATACAACTTTTTAAATGCGAAAATTAAACGCACCTTTATGAGTTTTGTGAAACAATGTATACCCCCCGAGTTATTATGTTAATAAAGTGGTAAATTAATAGTTATTAAATATATTTTCAAGGGTCTATTGAGTAGTGATCGATAATAAATATATTAAGAATGAGGTCACATAATAATATTGACTGGTATCGTTTTTCCAATAACGGAAATAAGAAGCATATGTTTTCACAATGGCAATATCAAAGAAAATGTATGTTTATTAAATATGGGGAATTTCCTTTGTCACATTTCTCTTCGGAGATTTGGTAATCGGTATTTTTTTAAGACCGGTTTAGATTAACAAATTAAATATCAGTGTGCAAAACCGCGTGGTTGATAGCGACTGGTTTTTAGTCATTTTTTTGGCGAAGGTCAAATGATGTCCTTCTGGATTACTTTTTTTTTCAACATTAATCCAATCACGAGATGACGATGATCACCATTCATGGAACAATGGTCTTAGAAAATAAATGCATGCAAATAAATAGGGAAAAAGCTTAAATCACGAGCTCCCGTGACTCATGATATTTTAAGAAATATCTTTAAAAATAGATTAGGCGTGTGTGAATTTTTAATGGGAATAAATCATACTTAAAAATATTTTGTGTTGAAAAAATTTAACTTGATTCCAACGGAGAAAAAATGCCAACTAACATTTAATATCAAAAACTATTATTAATATTTTCAGAATAAAAATAAAAATTCAGTAATAATTTTTTGAAAGCTTTATAATATTTCGATATATTTGATCAGACTTTTTGATTACAGACACAATTATTTTCACACTTAAAATCCCGCTAATTATTTAATTTATTTTCATTCAATTCAAATTTTCTTGCGAAATGCAGAGAAAAATAATTAGGCATTTATTTCAATTCTTATGAAACATTGTCCTATTTACCCAATTATTGATTTGAATATTGACATACATACATAGTTATATTATTGTAAAATTGAAATCTCATTAAAATAATATTTAATTTAAATAGACATACATTTGTGGTGCGGGTGAACGGTACTTTATCTAAATGAGAATAAATAAGTAAAGGGCAATTACACTATTTCTATAATATCGTTTCGTATTCGAGTCAATTAATGTTTATTTATTTTCGTAAATAACTCTCGTGCACTTTGAATATCGGCATAAAAAATAATAAATAATTCGATAAAGACGAAACGATTATGAGTGCCGACTTTGATAACAGAATTTATTCACACGTCGAAACATGAAAAAAACGTGATGAAAATATTCAATGATCATGCTATTTTTTGTGCACAATTTCAAGTTGGGGTCCCGGGGATTTAATGTGTGATTTATTTGGACCTTTTTTCAGGTTTGAAATTCCAAGCGACCCGATGCAACACATGCTATGCAAAATGACGACTGAAAAGCTACCGGAATCGATTTAAAATAAAATAACAGGCGCAACATAGTGTATTGGATTGTATATTTTAGGCAAGCTAATTTTTTTTTAAATAATATGTGTAACAATAACGAAAAATCCGGTAGCTTTTTTGTTTTAAATTCAATGCAAACAAACTCACCTCGTCATTTTCGACGTCGTCTTCGGGGTTTATATCACAGATAAGTATGTAAAGCTGCCGAGCCTGGATCACATAGTATTTCTATTTTACAGAACGTACTCTGAAGGATTCACTTGTGAAATATTTTGGTATTTGGAGAAGATGTAGAACGTGTTACAGATAAGGCAACTGACGGACAACTGTTGATAGGCGCCATGTGCCGGCAACTTTAAGGTGGCTTCCCCTTCCACAAGAGCTTCTTTGTATACTGACAATTAATTAACCACAATCTGAAAAAGCTGAAATTGTTTAAATAATATATTCACGTTCAACAAACAATAAATACACATATTATTCGAGGTGACAATATTGTCTGCATACATAAAATAACACAACAGAGCCGTCAAACCAAAAAATGCGCCCACTAAAGACGCACTCAAACAACTGTGAACGGGTGAAAATATATTATGAAACTCCTGACTATCTGATCTAGCGAAAGTTTCATATATTTTCACCCATCGACAGTTCGCTGCGAACGGATCAGGCCTTTATGATGTATAAAAAAGGAAAGAACATTTCGACGCTGAAAAGGAAAAAGTACCTAAGCGACAATTTTGTTAATATTGCCTGGAATCGCCCTTTTTTCTGCGTCGAATGGTCGAACTTTTGGACTTATATGATTTTTACAGTCGCTTGGTCAGTCATTTATTTTTATAAAAGTGAGAAAATTTGACGAAGAAACATAAATTTGCCGAAAAGAAAGAATACAATAAATAGGTGTTTTTTTTGTTACGTTTCAAGTTGAAAAGGAATCATTTTAATATCTTCAATAGGAATAAAGTTATGATTTTTAAATCTAAAATATAACTTTAAACGGCTCTGCTCTTAAACGGAACTTTTTCCTTTCCAGCGTCGATTTTATGATGAATTTTATATTAAAAAAATAATTCTTGGGATAATGATAATGCAAAAAACTGGTTTCAATTGTTCGAGTTTCATATATGTTCACCCGTTGACAGTTCGCTGCGAACAGATTTCGTGTTGTTTTGTTTTATTATGAATGTATTAAATAATTTGTAAGGGGAGCAGGCGCCAGATTTGGGCTTGTTAGCAGTGTTGCGCCAAAGTCAAACGAATATTATAGCTATATTTTTTCTGTATATCATTGCACTCCATTCTCTTTGTCCATAGATTGCAATGAAACGATATAAAGATACTATTATCTTTATATCGCTTAATTGCACTATATGGGGGGAGCTTTAATGGTATAAAAAATGATAATATTGCAACAAATAATAGTAATAATGTGAATGGACACTAAAACACATTATCCCTTAATAGTTTAATAGCCCTGCTTATTAAAATATTACCTTAATAAGTATCTGTCGTCTGATTTAAACATTCAGAAATAATATGTAACTTGACGTGTAATACAAATAGAGAGTAGACAGAAATTATACTGCGAACACAAAAATATCTAAAATGTCTACATGCTTTTGGAATTTAGATTTTTAAATATAAAGAAAACAATGTGAGTGTTTGTCTTTTAATTTCTAGAATGCCCGACATCAATTATTTCAAGTAAGTAATTAACCTACTTGTCACATAATGAAGATTTTTTTTTTTAATTATAGCTTCTAATTTTGTCCAGTGTCACACAATCCTTTAACGATAAATAATATACAGTTTAGTTTATTAATTATATTTTACCCACCCTCTTTAAACGGCCCTCCTTCATAAAGTCACTAGGATTCAAGACTTGTCTTATAGACGTGATGTTATTGGAGAAAAAATAATATTATTTTAACACTGGGTTTCTAAAATAAAGTTGTGGAGACTCACGAAGGGCAATTAAATCAAATTGAGTCTGGATTTTTTGAACTGCGAAATAAATAACAAGATGTGTTTGCTCAGTAATTATCAGAATATTCAAACGTCATCATTCCCCATATTGAGTTACTGAAGTTAAGTGACTTTATAAAATATTTCAAGTAAACATATTCCATTATTTGTTAAAAAAATGCCAATTCTCTCCTCCATCGTGTTGT
>JAGTTH010002020.1:0-13830 GCA_022606485.1 Agraylea sexmaculata
TGATTTTGTCTGTCATTAATGATTTTACTATATTCGTGTTTCACAATATTTTTGTTTTATTCATATAGTATTAAGTATATGTTTTTATAATTCTAAGTTTATTTTATTTTATTATTTATTATGTATAAACAAGACCCTGAGAGCAATTTTAAATGCTCCATGGTACGTACCCAACTGGGTCCTATTACAGGACTCTAAAACAATGACAGTACGCGAAGAACTGAAAATATTCAGCGAAACGTACCAAAGTAGATTAAAAAGACACCCGAACGTACTAGCGAGGGACTTATTGACCGTAGACTACGCAAGACGTCTACAAAAATACAGATAACTTGACTTGCCAGCAAGATTCAAGGACTGACAATGGTGTTTACTTGATAAAACAAGTATGAACACTCGAACACTTATAACCTAAACACAACGCCGGGATTGAGTCGTCACTGGACAACCAACCCTCAAGACAATGTGACAACAGACGACGAGTAAGATGTCTTAAGACAGGGTACTCAAAAATATAAATCAAAAAAAAAAAAAAAAATTATGTATAATATTTATATATATATATATTTAAGTAGTTCTACAAGTGGGTTTTTGTACAAAACTCATATTAACAATAACGTTACACTTAAATTCGACACTAACAACACATCTCACGTTGACAATGCAATCACTACACTCACAGATTCTATTAAGAACGCCGCCGCCTTATATATTCCTGTTAAAACCATTAACAATACTTTTAAGAACAAACTTCCATCTAAAATTGTGGACTTAATTCATGTAAAAAATAGATTAATGAATCAGTGGCGAAAGAAAAGAAATTATAAACTCAAATCTGTCATAAATGCGCTAATTTTAGAAATTAAACATAAAATTAAAATTCATAAAAATGAATCCTGGGAACAGAAGATAAGGTCTCTCAAAACGCAAAATAACTCACTTTGGCAGATGTGTAAGTCGATGACTAGAAAAACATCATTTATCCCTCCGCTCTGGAGCGAAGACTGTAATAAAATTATTTACAAGGCTCAGGAGAAAGTTGATCTCATCGCTGAAACATTCGTTAAAGCACACACATTGACACATAATGACACTACAGATAGTCTCACAGAACAAGCAGTTACTAAGTCAATCAGGAATCTTCACAACTATTCTGAATGTGAGATTGACGAGGTAACTCTTTCTGAAATCTCTGAGATTATTCAAAACTCAAAACATAAAAAATCACCAGGACACGACAACATTAACAACACTCTTATTAAACACTTACCACAAAAGGCTCTTGATTGTTTGGTTAAAATATTTAACTCGTGTCTTATTCTTGGATATTTTCCAGATAATTGGAAAGCAGCTAAAGTAGTCCCTATATTTAAACCTGGTAAAGACAAATCCCTTCCCAGTAGCTATCGTCCTATCAGTCTCCTCCCCTGCATGAGTAAAATCCTAGAGAAAGTCATATTAACCCGCCTGCGAAAAACTCTGGATTGCGTCATTCCTAATGAACAATTCGGATTTGGACCGGGCCATTGTACCACTTCACAACTAACAAGAATCTCACAGCATGTTAGAGGAAATTTTAATAATAAAAAAGTACGGGAATGATTTTCCTGGACTTTGCCAAAGCTTTTGATGTAGTCTGGTTTGATGGTATCATTCACAAACTAATTAACATTAACACTCCACCATATCTCACCAAAGTTATTCAATCTTATCTTACTAACAGAAAATTCTCAGTAGATATTAACAATGTTAAATCTGTACAGCATCCAATCCTTGCAGGAGTTCCGCAAGGAAGTATTATCGCTCCTTATCTTTTCAATCTCTTCATCCATGACATCCCTAGTCCTCGTAATTGCTCCTTAGCTCTTTACGCGGATGACACCGCCATATTCACATCATCTTACAGATTAGACACAATTCGTAGACGCCTCCAAGCATCTGTAGACCTACTAACACAGTATTACTCTCGCTGGAAATTAAAACTCAACGAGAGTAAAACTTAAGCAATAATATTTACTAACAAAACAAAGCGATCCCACATCCCCCCTCTTAATATCAATAACGAACAAATTCCTTGGCTCAAAGAAGTCAAGTATTTGGGAGTTATCTTAGACTCCAAGTTGAACTGGTCCAAGCATGTAAAATATGCTGTGGACAAGAGCAGCCTGGCTATTAACACCTTATATCCACTTATTGACAGGCGTAGTCAGCTGTCACCCAAGAATAAGCTACTTCTTTATAAATCAATTATCAGACCGATTCTCTTGTACGGATGCCCAGCTTGGTCTACTGCGGCAAAAAGTCATATTAATAAAATTCAAATTGTCCAAAACAAGTGTCTTAAGATGGCCTTAGATCTTGAACCTGGCACATTTCTTAAAGAAGTCCACGAGGACATTAAGTTAAAAATGATCAAAGCAAATATCGCAGATTTGAGTAAAAAACATTACACTAAAATGACTAACTTCCGACTAACCCAATCATAAGACATGTAAATAAAACCAAATATGTCTCGAGGAAACGTAAGTTCATTTTACCAATGAACTTCCAAAACTGATATTATTTTTAAAAATAAAATAAAATTTCTAATAATCCACTCAACTCAAATTTGGTTTTACCCAAACAAATTGTTATTTAGTTTTTAAGCATTATATTTTGTAACTGTTTTGTTAATATTGCTTTTATCGTTGTTATTATTTATTAATCTTCAAATTTGTAAATGGGTTTTTATTTTTTTCCCATTCTTTCTATAATTAAATACTATTACTCATGTCAAATTTAAATAAAACATTCTCATGTTAGTTATAGGTAAAAAGATGTAAACACTCTGTACACCTAAGTCTATTTCCAAAGATGTATTGTTCTATCAATCAATGTAAAACTTATGTTAATAAAGAAATTGTAATAATAAAAGTGGGTTTTCGTATTTTTTCCCATAAATTATATTATGACTTATGAATTATTTTAAATATCAATTGATTATACTCCGTATTAAAATAAGTAAAAGACTAAGTCTATAAACTTAATATTATAACATTTGGTCATAATGTATCAAAACATTGTACACAAATTATATTTAATAAAGAAATTGTATAATAAAATTATATTATTATGCGATTATTGACATAATTCTACAAGTGGGTTTTTGTATTTTTTCCCATAAATTATGTGATAACTTATTAATTATTTTAATCACCAATTGATTTTACTCCGTATTAAAATAAGTAAAAGACTTAGTCTATAAACTTAATATTGTAACATATAATCATAATGTATCAAAACATTGTATGTAAATTATATTTAATAAAGACATTGTATAATAATATAAGAAGCACCAATGAGCACTCATATGCTGTATCGCAACTTACAAAATAAATACTGGGGATACCTTTACATACCTTCTAAATCTATTTTTTAACATAAATTTGTATGGACTTTTCCAATATAAAGATAATATAATAATAAATTTGACTTTTGGCTCCCCATCCATTCCTTACCCAACAGAAATACTCTACTTCTTCGGAAAGAAGTTAAAAGAGCCTTAATTCATTATCTTATCTTTAGTGTACACGGCTATTCTTTTAAAAATAATATATATATATATATATATATATATATATATATATATATATATATATATATATATATATATATATTATATATATATATATATATATATATATATATATATATATATATATATATGTATATATATATATATATATAATTTGTGCTGAAGTGCATTATAATAAACATGTGAAACTATACAATAAATAAGCATAATTATTATACAATTTCTTTATTAAATATAATTTACATACAATGTGTTGATACATTATGATTAGATGTTACAATATTAAATGTATAGACAATTTTTTAACTTATTTTAAAACGGAGTACAATCAATTGGTTATTAAAATTTAAAATTAAAATTAATAAGTCATAACATAATTTATATGAAAAAATTAAAAAACCCACTAGTAGAACTACTAAAATATATATTATACATAATAAATAATAAAATAAAATTGGAAATATCTAAAACTAACTTAAAATTACTATATGAATAAAATAAAAATATTGTGAAACACAAATATAGTAAAATAATTAAGGACTGTGGAGATGTGTTAAAAAAATTAAAAAATATATGAAATGTTCCTTAAATATTTTAGTGGTAATTGAAAGATTCGCTTATTTGAAATATATTTGATATTGTTTAAATTTTGTATTAAGAAATTAGTGGAGAATTTAACTATTTTGTCATATTGTTTATTGCTTAAGTAAATAAGCATAAGGAACATCGTTTGTTCATACTGGAAAAATTTCGTTAATATTGTAGCATGTCCAAGTGGGGTTAGGTTAGACTTTCTCAATACTCTGTTAAATAATCTAATAATAAATTTAATTTGAAATAAAAAATATCAAAGGATTTAATCATACGGGCATTGTCGGAAGCTTAACCCAATATTTGAAGAAAACTTTCATTATTCGAATTTGGTTTTTTTTCAACATTGTTTCCGCCATATCGTAAAGTTTCTACATTCTACTAGATATTAAATATAGATGATGAGATTGCTTCAATATGTTATAATGTGAAATGTGTAATTTCCAACAAAATTAGGCTGCGGTTTGATATCCGTTTCCAGGAAATCGACAACTATGATGCAGTATGAATTTCTCTCTGTATATATGAACATTGTATACTTTTTAATATTTGTTGTGCTATGAGATTATTTTCAACGAGACTCAAATTCTAATGGAAAATGCATTATCCTGCTTTTGTACACAAAGGTGCTCTTTTTATATCGAGAATCATTATAAAAAGTCAAGTACGTTAAGACAATGTAAAAGGAGCTCTCTCAATACATTTAACAATATTCATTTTCACCATGAATAAATTTGCATTATATATATTACAATTTCTTTATTATGCATAAGTTTTTACCATAACAATACATCTTTGGAAATAGACTTAGGTGTACAGAGTGTTTACATCTTTTTACCTATAACTAACATGACAATGTTTTATTTAAATTTGACATGAATAATAGTATTAAATTATGGAAAGAATGGGAAAAAAATAAAAACCCATTTACAAATTTGAAGATAAATAATTAATAATAACAATAAAAACAATATTAACAAAACAATTACAAAATATTATGCTTACAAACTAAATAACAATCTGTTTGGGTAAAACCAAATTTGAGTTGAGTGGATTATTAGAAATTTACACTTTATTTTTAAAAATAAAATTAATTTTGAATGAACATTGCTAAATTGAACTTAGGTTTCCTCGAGGCATATTTGGTTTTATTTACATGTCTTATGATTGGGTTAGTCAGGAAGTTAGTCATTTTAGTAAAATGTTTTTTACTCAAATTCGCCATATTTAAATTTTGTTTTTTAGATACAACAACGTCTTTATTCATTTTTTTATCGCTAGTAGTATAATCCAGGAAATCAGAGTAAAACTGCATCAAGGCGATCGATCTGGAATTTATAAATCTCCCGGTCTTAATAACCGAATAATTATATTTTCTGAATTGATTGACTTAAAATATCACATTAAGATAAGATTATAATTTTTTGCTGAAATTACGTATTTGTGTATTAAAGTGGTAATTTTTCAATCACAAGATTTGTCTTAATTTTAACTTTTATAATATTATTTCAAAAATTTTAACCTCATGTGTATTTACTTAAAATGTCATATAGTCAACTTCATGATTTTAATGTAACGTAAAATAATTCAAATAATCCATTATCTATGTGAAAAAGACAAATTTTGATTATTATGACTAAGAATATTTTTTTTTATTATACAATTTCTTTATTAAATATAATTTGCTTACAATGTTTATATACATTATGATTAGATGTTACAATATTAAGTTTATAGACTTAGTCTTTTACTTATTTTAATACCGAGTATAATCAATTGATATTTAAAATAATTAAAAAGTCATAACATAATTTATGGGAAAAAATACAAAAACCCACTTGTAGAACGACTAAAATATATATAAATATTATACATAATAAATAATAATAATAATAAAATAAAAAAAAACTTAGAATTACAAAAACGTATACTTTATATTATATGAATAAAACAAAAATATTGTGAAACACGAATATAGTAAAATCATTAATGACAGACAAAATCAAATGTGTTTGAGAAAAAAGATATGTTAAAGAATTTTTATGGAATGTCTCTCAACATTTCAGTGGTAAACTAAGAATAATTGGAGAATCCGTATTTTTAACTGAGCTATCTTGTGACAAAGTAATCGAAGTAAATTATGATAATATGTAAGCTCATTGCGTTTATGATTAAATATCTGAGGCATAAGGAAGAATGCTCCCAAATAAAGTCCAGGAATATTACTCAAAAATGGCCACTAAAATCATTAGCCGGCTTATTGAATACAGTGTAATGGTTTAAGTAAGACATAAAGGTTATATTGTGTATAAAATATATTAGTTTTTATGTGTGTAGTATGGTGGTAAATAGAGTCTTGTGAAGGTCCCGTGGCACAGATTAACTGGAAGTAATGGTCTGATACATTGTGTCTCTGCCTCATCTCAATTTACTACTCTACTCTATATTACTCTTTATACCTATTATTCCATGCTCAAGCTTTCAAAACTCGCCTATTTGCCTCTCAACACACATATTCTGTTAAATGGCAGCATCAATTATTTGCATACACTGTCTCCTATGAGTAATCGTTAGTTGGAATCACTGCGATTGACATCATTGTACGACTACTAAAATTAAACACACGCCATCTTACTATGAATAATAAAAATAATACCTTCACTAGTGTCTGAAAAATCTCCTATATCTGAAGGACTCATTGTTGTGAGTGGCCTGGGAAACCATCTCTACTATACACTCGAATCGAAAATTGTCCAAAATATATGCCAGTGGTTCTGGCTCCAATAAAAACGAGACATTTATCAGGTCTTATGATGATATAATATCCAATCTGGTTTTTTTGCAATGACTCAGACAAAAAATACTCATTATTGCAATACGCTATAAAGTTACGGGTGTTGTCATCTTGGTTATGTGACGTTTAGATCAGTAGTGAGCAGAAATAGTGACATTATTTATTGAAAATAATATTTACGTACGTTTTTGTGGCGTATATCCATAAAATTGATCTACACATTACAAGTAAAACTGATCTAAGCGTCACATAACCGAGATGGCGCACAATTAAAATGGCAGCGAGACTTTTGCTCCACCCTTTATAATAATTTAATAATATTTTCATATCTCGTCGTTGTTGAAGCCAGGACAGGAACATTTTAAAGATCCTCTATTGAGTAATAAATACTTCTTACAAGTCGAGAAAAATATTTCAACTTTAAGTGCATATTTATAATTTGATTTTGGCTATTATTATATTAAGACATTGGCAATATTATAAGCTTCTGATATAAATAAAACTTGGGTTACAATAATTTTAGATCACTTAAGTGTAAAGCTGCATATTTCACCAAAAAATGTATTTCCTTTTTTACAATTTTACATTGGTTGATAATACAAAATATCTTTTAAACAAGACTTAGATGTAAAGAGTATATAAATATTTTTACCTTTAACTCACATTGTTATTTGATAATTAAAGGAAAAAAATAAAAAAAACCCTTAAAATAATAACCCCTCGAATTGTTCAATCAAATATGCCTCATATTATCAATGAGTTTTATTATTATAGAAATAGTCTAAATGTTATCGCAGTTGAGAGTTATTCCCTTAATGAATAATATTTACATTAACGTACGTTGTAATTTAATTGAAATTTTCATCATGTAATGTATTTGTACAGTGTTTTGTTTGTTTATATGCTTTATCCTTTGAAAATGAATAATATTTCAGTGGATTATATTCGTTTGTTGGTTGCACAGACGCACTATTGTAATTGATGTATTCCTCTTTGTCTTCAGGGAAGTAAATGCCGGTGCCTTTTTTTGTTCCCGGTACTGAAATGAAGATGGCTGGTAATAAAAGGGATTGCTGTTTAAAAAGAAGGAAGTGGAAATGTGGAGATTCTCATAATAAAGAGCGTCGTTCGTGACAACGCCGAGATTATACTCCAAATTAAAATAATCTCGTAAATGAGTCACGATTATTTTATTGGATGGGGCTCACAAAATTGTATATATATTTTTTTCGTATATTTATTTATTTAACTAATCTTGTATTTTTTATATTTTCAGGTAAGTCCTCATTTTATCGAGAATCGTCTATGTAGTTTTGATGGTGCACAATGTAAGTTCCATTTATTATTTTGCACGAACAGTGATTTAAAATATTAGTTACGAACCCAAATCATACTTTTTTAGACAAACGGATAATTTATAAACTTAAATAGCCGATATTTCTACAAAATTATTAGCCAATTATTTCAGAATTGAACGACACCGCCGATATTAGAAGGTCTGACAAGTAGAAAAATATCAAAATGGCGGACCAAGCAGATGAGTTTGACATATAAACATCCAATCGGCGATAGCAAATAGAATAATGTTTTTTTAATACTTTTATTTAAAAAAAATATATGGCGGTAAATTATTTTGAACTGCATTATTTAAAATTGCAATTTTTAATAGTTAATCTTAATTACAAATATTTTTTTATTAAATCTTAATTAAAAATATAATTCCATTTGAATGCAAAGAGTACTACGAAAATATTTTTTCAATCAATAAATACTTTAATTTTTCAACATCATAGACAAATTTAATCACCACATTATTAATTTGTGTGATTTTTTTTATCTTAAAAATTTAATAGAGGTACTTGAAAGAGGTTTCACATTGTTCTAAAAACTATATACGAGTATAAGAATCATGATAAAAAATATAATTATGTGATTATTTTACATGAAATACATATACATGCTACGAATGAAAAAACGTCTGTAAAATATATTATTCAATCAATGACCACTTAAAATTATGATAAACTTAATGAGTAACTATCTGGATACATTATTAATATATTATAATTTAAATGAAATAAGCAATTAGTAATTAAATCTTAAGTAGAATGTAAAAAAAAGCGCGTCTAGCAGTTAATAAATTCTCCATATGCCGCAACCCTTAATTTATTGATTTTTTGCGGATTACTCACAAGAAGTAATGAGTTTATAATAATTAATCAAAGATGTAGTCTTGGGTCGTTTACTTATTTACCGACACATTAGCTGGATTGTTTTGTTTTTTATGTTCGATATATATATATATATATATATATATACTTTTATATATATATATATATATATATATATATATATATATATATATATTGTTTTATGTTTATATTTATTGTATGGTCCCACCCCGTATTTTAGCTCAACCCTCAACCCTCTTTCACTTAGGAACACAACTTCCCCACTATTGTTTGTGGACACCGACAATTCCTGGGTGACGAATGTCGTCGATTTCTTTGATAGGTCGCTCTTCGGACAAAAACTACAAATAAAAAAAAATAAACAACAACAATGTGTGAATTTATACACCCTCTTTATCTTGTATCAATTTGTTTTATCGTTACGTCTCAATGTAACTACATATTTGTTTTTTTTTTAATATTATTCATAACCTACTAGCCTACTAGTCTAATACTCGGTCTCTTTATTCGGTGTTTTATTCATACTCAACTAAATAAATTCCTACGTAAGTGAAAGAGAGTATTTAAGAGGCCAAGAATCAAAGTTTATTCACTATCATTCATAACCTAACCTTACTAGTTTTGATTTGACAATTATTAGATATTGTTTTGCTTAAGTAATAATCGTGTTTTATAAATATTTTACCTTTAAATACATATGCATAGTGAATGAATTAAAACCAAATCGATTAAAAGCACTGAAACGTATACAACTTCTTTGGAATGTGGAAGAACAATTTACGATATTTTTATAAACAAATAAAAAACTGGGGATTAAGAGAATCATTTATAATCAATACTGGAAAAAATTAAAACTAGATTCCCCCCTCACTTATTTTAAAAAACTCCAAACTATCTTTATATATTAAATAAGCGATTATTTTTAATGCAAAAAAAAAAAACGTTATCATTGTCAAATGAAAACATGTAAGATTAGGTAATGAACGATGTTTTTATAGGAAATTATTTTAATTAAGTATGAATAAATCAGAATCAGATAAGCGTATTCATAATAATAAAAAACTCCAATTTAAGTAAATGCTCTTTATTTTAAATCAATAGTTTTACCATTTCTTTATAAAATATAATAATATATATAATTGTCTAAGTGTGTGTATGTTATATGCCTGTACGGGTCAATCCCTCAATCCTTAGAGGATATATATATATACATTTAAAATATAATACTCAAATATAACCGTCCTATTAAAAAACCAAGTAGAAGATAAAAAAACATTAACAAATTGAAAATTTCAATTAAAATTACACTAGTATACAATAATTGCTGTGATACAATACACAATAAGAATGAAATTAAACTTACAAAAATGGTCTTTTTATTTGATACATTTTGTTAAAATAATCATAATATATGGGGGAAAAAAATACAAAGACCCATTTGTGACAAATATTTTAATAATTAATAAAAAGCATGCCACAATATTAGCAAATAATGTGAGAAAACTCCAAATATTAGATATCATTGTTGCGAAGGTATAAAATTAATTTTTGATGCAATTTCATTAAGAGATGCAGAGGGTGCATTTTTAAGAAAAAGAATTTTATATATATATATATATATATCGTGACGCCTTCCCTATTGACGGGAGTCCCTATGTAAGGGGTTGGCCAGGCCACCTTAGCCTTTACGGGAGAATATAGTAGAGATGGTTTCCCAGGCCACCACACAGCAATGAGTACTTAAGATCTAGTTTGCTAAGCTAGATCTGCCAAGTGACTCCGGTGCCGTGAATCGAACCCGGGAGTCTTCACTCACCAATCCGTTACACTAACCACTGGGCCACAAGGCGGCTCAAAGAATTTTAAATAAATATAAATAAAAAAAATAAAGGTAATTTAATGTCCATACAAAGGGAAGACACAAATTATTAAATTACAAGATTTCTCAAGTGGATATGATCATTATCAAATTTACTAGTTATGTATTTGTCAGTCAGATTGTTTGCGACTCGTGGTATATATTCTGTTACAAGAGGACGCCAATTACGAGAACACTTAAAATCGAGACTCGTTTGTTCTTGAACACTCTCTCTCATATTCTTTCACCCTCTTTCTTTCTCCCATTTTCCGGCTTGTACATGTTTTTTTCAGTACAGAGAGAGTGGAAGTCGGGGTTGTAGAGGGTGAGAGAGAGCCTCTTTAAGGGGGTGGCTTACACATACACCCTCTACACTATTTTGCACAAAGCGACACATTAATTCATCTAATAGTTATAATTAATTTTCATACAACTTCATGTCATTGGTGGCAAAATAACAGTTGACAAGAATCAATTTTTTTAAGACTGACGTGAAATTTTTATTGATTTATAAAAAGATTGACATTTTTATATTATTGGGTTAAGCTTCCGACAATGCCAGTAGGATTAATCCATCGATATTTTTTATTTCAAATTAAATTTATTATTAGATTATTTAACAAAGTATTGAGTTAACCTAACCTAACCTTACTTGGATATGTTACACTATTAACGAAATCATAGATATAAACATAAGATATTGCATGAGTGGCTAAATGCGTGTTTAATTCAAGTGGATCAAGTGGCCAAAAACATGAGTTACCTGGCAAACATTATACTGTAAACATGTCTCTTCATATCTTCAGTTATATTTTATAGTAAAATGGGTAAATGCATTGTTACTACATGTCATATGGACTCAAACATACACTCAAATACATCTAGCCTCACTTTTTACCAAACACTACTTCTTTAACATGTTTAAAATATTATTGGGTGTTAATCGCTTAGGTATTATCACAGCCACTCTCAGGGGTTACTAGAAATATGTTAAGTGAGGGAGACACACTTATGCCTTTATCGAATAGGAGAGAAGAGTGCAACGATACACGGGTTTACACGACTTATTTATAAGCAATGCGATATCTAATGTTTATATCCATGTGTAACATTTAAGATAAATACTCGTATATGTATAACGGGCTTGACAAAACTCTCCATACCATTTTTATTGCGCGCCGTCTTGGTTATGTAACGTTTAGACCAGTTTCGCTTTAAGCAGTCTATTCTGTAGACGCCCCAATATTCTAATGGATAAATATATCTACAAAAACGAGGTGAAATAGTGACAATATATATTAAAACCTTAATAAGCATTTTCTGTTCAATTATGTATTGTTAAAATAACGGTTGGTGGTTTTGAGACATTTTTTTATTTTATTAAATAAGAGAGAACAATTCTCTGTAATACTTGAGAACCAAGATCTCCAATAGAGCTTTTTTGATAGACTACACAACAAAATGCCTACCAAATCTGATCTAAGCGTCACATAACCATGGATGAGAGCAATAAAAATGATAGTTGGACTTTTGACCCACCCGTTACATAAAATATATTTTTTTAATTTTTTTTTTGGATACGCCCCGAGGGTCTTTTGAAAGGGTTTCTACAAATTTGATTTTTTAGACACAACAACAAGTTAATTCATTGTCTGTCGATGATCTTAACTATTACTTGCTACACAAGTCACTGACTTACTAATCAGTATTTACCTTACAATACAGGAAATCTGAGTACACCTGGATCAAGATGATCGATCGGGATTTTATTAATATTTTTTTTCAGATTGGTTTTGAACCCATTATCACAGTATTTGTTAATATAAGCGCTGGCTTATTTATAAAGAACTAATTGGAACCTGGCATATCCTTTAAAATAAACGACATTTAACATATTTAACTCATCTTTTAAAGACTATTGTTGTGAATCAAAAAATGTTTGATATTAAGAAAAATGTATGCTTATGTTGCTTTAATACAGAATCAACAAGGCAGTCTGTCTTAACGTATTATTAAGGTGATTTGTCATAATGTAGAATCTATTTTGAGAACATCCTATATGTACTTTTGTGTATGGGGAGAGTGGGAAAAAATGGAGTCGACACCCTCAGCACTTTGGAGCAAGCAGCAAGGAACAACAATGACTTAATGGAAAACGAAAGCCTGCCGATTGTGACGATAAAGTTTTTAAGGTCTATTCCCTGTTTACTCTGTCCACGAATTTATTCCATACACTCTGTACTTCAAAGGATGACGTCATTCATGTTCAGATTAAAAGAATACGACGATTCCTGAATGAACCTAACAACACAAAACACTCTTCTATTATCGTCTAGATTGAGTATTCTTTTGATCTGTATATTGTAAAGCCCATACTGATATCACAGAGCATAAGTGGGATTCGTTATATTATAAAATGGTTGTTTTTTAGTCGTAAAATATATGATAATGTACAGGTATTGTAACAGATGGGCTAAAAAAATACCAACTCACTTTAATAATTACATACTTTTTAAATGCAGAAGTTGATCTTTCTTTAATTTTTAGTATTAAACGATTATTATTACATTTTGTTTATTATGTATAAGTTTTCACAATGATTGATAGAATAATACATCTTTGGAAATAGACTTAGGTGTACAGAGTATATAAATCTTTTTACCCATAACTAACATGAGAATGTTGTATCTAAATTTGACATGAATAATAGTATTAAATTATTGAAAGAATCGGAAAAAAATAAAAACCCATTTACAAATATGAAGATTAACTAATGATGACAACAATAGAAGCTATATTTACTAAACAATTACAAAATATA
>JAGTTH010002023.1:0-27979 GCA_022606485.1 Agraylea sexmaculata
GACATTGTCGTATTCATAATGGGTAATGGAAACAGGCTGTTGGCACAGTAAAACATTTAATCAGAAGCTGTCGGCGTTATGAGCAGCCAGCTCCAAATTGCCGACTTCATTTCATTCAAGAACCCTTTCGTCCTTCAATACTCGCTAATGAATTGAAGTTCCACACAGACTTCGTGGAGTATAACCGACGACAAAACTGAGATGCTACTCATAATATACAATACACAATAACATCATATTGCTACGAGTGACACTGACATGGATGGAGGCTTTCAAGCACAACAATTATACATATTTCATTGCAGGGAATTTAAAATAGATCAATCCACAAATAATTAATTCGAGATATAATAATTGTTCGTTGCTAACGCTGCCCAGCTTGGTCTACTGTGGCACAAATCCATATCAATAAAATTCAAATTGTCCAAAACAAGTGTCTTAAGATGGCCTTAGATCTTGAACCTGGCACATTTCTTAAAGAATTCCACGAGGACATTAAGTTAAAAATAATCAAAGCAAATATCGCAGATTTGAGTAAAAAAAATTACACTAAAATGACTAACTTCCCGACTAACCCAATCATAAGACATGTAAATAAAACCAAATATGCCTCGAGGAAACGTAAGTTCAATCCACTCAACTCAAATGTGGTTTTACCCAAACAAATTGTTATTTAGTTTTTAAGAATTATATTTTTTAACTGTTTTGTTAATATTGCTTTTATCGTTGTTATTATTTATTAATGTTCAAATTTGTAAATTGGTTTTTATTTTTTTCCCCATTCTTTCTTTAATTAAATACTATTACTCATGTCAAATTTAAATAAAACATTCTCATGTTAGTTATAGGTAAAAAGATATAAACACTCTGTACACCTAAGACTATTTCCAAAGATGTATTTTTCTATCAATCAATGTAAAAAACTTATGCATAATAAAGAAATTGTAATTTGTCGTTGTTAACGCAAAGCACATTATCAATATGTTTTCATTGCGAAATTAAAAAGATGTTTTTCTTGTGGTATAATTATTAAGACTAGACTCTAAACCATCAATTACTGAATTATGTTTAGTTTTGAATATGAATTAGTCCAAACATACTTTGAATATAATGTATAATCGCTTGATATAAATAGTCAATTCCTATTCATTTCACTTATGTTAAATATTAACAAAGGAGGCATTATTTTTTACTGAAAATCATAATTTGAATATTTAATTTATTACGACTTTATATAAACAACCGTTCCAAAACCTTCGTTTAAATTGAATTTAAAGAAATTTGATTTGAAATAAAATAAGGTAAAGTGAAAAATCTCAAAAAAAATAATGTGAGCTTAAAATTATTTACTGAATTATTCCATACACATCGCCGAACGCGATTTTTTTATATTTATTGCAAGATTTTATACTTAATTACTTATTTGATTTAAATTAAAACATATTGATAATGTATCCATTTAGCTACTGATTAAGTTAATAATAAGTGTAAGCAGTTATTTATCGAATTATTAATTTTTATTTATTATTGTTGTTAACTTTCTTTTATCAAATTCTTATATTTTGTACACTTAGTTCTTAAGACGTGTTTTATTTGAAAAGATTGGCATTGACCTATTTTAAGCTGAAATGCTTATACTAGCTCCTGCATTATGGCTTTTCCATGATTCTTACTTTTACTTAGTCTCTTTAAAAGCAACCTTTTGCCTCGAGTATAAAATATTTACTCAACTCAAATTTGGTTTTAACCAAACAAACTGTTATTTAGTTTTTAAGTATTATATTTTGTAATTTTTTTGTCAATATAGATTTTATTGTTGCTATTATTATTTATTAATGTTCATATTTGTAAATGGGTATTTATTTTTTCCCCATACTTTCTATAATTTAATACTATTATTCATGTCAAAACATTCTTATGTTATTATATAATTATTAAGTCGGTGAGATGTGTAACTAATAATAGTTCTATAACTAATAATATATTAAAATTTATTTATTATTACAAGTTTTTATAATGATTAATAGAACTGATAAATTAATAGAATGAATTAGACTTGGGTGTAAATCTTTTACCTATAACTAAGAGATGTGAGAGGTACCTTATATTAAATAATAAAAAATGTGGGAAAAAGGTCACATATTTTCACCATGGAAATAAATAAAAAATATTATCATTCTTTTGGTATGTCTATTCATTTATATTTGCAACTTTTTCGGTATTCTTTTTTTTAGATATTATCGTTATGAATGACATAAAAAAATCACTCGATGGGCTATTATGACTGGAAGATTAGAAATAATAAATAAATCACTATAAACCATCTCGATCCAAAGTAGAACCAATCTGACAGTAATTTGTGTAACTGCAAGAGTTAAATATAAATTCGATAGCCTAACACAATATTGTGTTTTCCGAAATCTCCTAAGAAAAGCACCTCGGAGCATGTTATTATTTAATATTTATTTTCAAAGTCACCGCGTAGGCAATTAATATAATGTAGTTCAATAAATTATGGAAATGGTGAATGGAAAAAGAGCTTTTTAATATTTTACTGAATTTAAAGTATCCTTAAAATGATTCTTTTGTCTCTCAATATAGTGTAGGTAATCACAAAAAGATCACGGGTATAAATGACGGTCTCTTTGCCAAGTTAAGAAGCTTCTGAGTAAAGAGCCTTTCCACAAACAGGGCGCTTGTTAAAACCGACTTAGAGACGGGTCTTTTTATAAAGACTAAAGTAGTGCTGAAATAAAAAAAAGTTTACCCCATTTGAAACAATCTTTATATCGAGAATATTTTTTGCGATATCATAAGGGCAAGAGGAACATATTATAAAATTTTAGAGACAGAGTTCTTCAAACGTATGTGAAGTACAGAGATATAGTCAGTAGAGAGATATAGTAATTCCGACTACACAGATATAGTCAAGTCACAAATGAAATCATTCTGCCGCAAAAGCTTCAGACTGAAAAACTGAAAAGTGTACATCTACTGAATGTAAGTTTGCGTTGTGCAGAAATATTTTATACTCGAGGCAAAAGGTTGCTTTTAAAGAGACTAAGTAAAGTAAGAATCGCGGAAAAGCCATAATGCAGGGCTAGTATAAGCATTTTCAGCTTAAAATAGGTCAATGCCAATCTTTTTCAAATAAAACACGTCTTAAGAACTAAGTGTACAAAATATAAGAGATTTGATAAAAAGAAAGTTAACAACAATAATAAATAAAAATTAATAATTCGATAAATAACTGCTTACACTTATTATTAACTTAATCAGTAGCTAAATGGATACATTATCAATATGTTTTAATTTAAATCAAATAAGTAATTAAGTATAAAATCTTGCAATAAATATAAAAAAATCGCGTTCGGCGATGTGTATGGAATAATTCAGTAAATAATTTTAAGCTCACATTATTTTTTTTGAGATTTTTCACTTTACCTTATTTTATTTCAAATCAAATTTCTTTAAATTCAATTTAAACGAAGGTTTTGGAACGGTTGTTTATATAAAGTCGTAATAAATTAAATATTCAAATTATGATTTTCAGTAAAAAATAATGCCTCCTTTGTTAATATTTAACATAAGTGAAATGAATAGGAATTGACTATTTATATCAAGCGATTATACATTATATTCAAAGTATGTTTGGACTAATTCATATTCAAAACTAAACATAATTCAGTAATTGATGGTTTAGAGTCTAGTCTTAATAATTATACCACAAGAAAAACATCTTTTTAATTTCGCAATGAAAACATATTGATAATGTGCTTTGCGTTAACAACGACAAATTACAATTTCTTTATTATGCATAAGTTTTTACATTGATTGATAGAACAATACATCTTTGGAAATAGACTTAGGTGTACTGAGTGTATAAATCTTTTTACCTATAACTAACATGAGAATGTTTTATTTAAATTTGACATGAGTAATAGTATTTAATTAAAGAAAGAATGGGGAAAAAAATAAAAACCAATTTACAAATTTGAACATTAATAAATAATAACAACGATAAAAGCAATATTAACAAAACAGTTAAAAAATATAATTCTTAAAAACTAAATAACAATTTGTTTGGGTAAAACCACATTTGAGTTGAGTGGATTGAACTTACGTTTCCTCGAGGCATATTTGGTTTTATTTACATGTCTTATGATTGGGTTAGTCGGGAAGTTAGTCATTTTAGTGTAATTTTTTTTACTCAAATCTGCGATATTTGCTTTGATTATTTTTAACTTAATGTCCTCGTGGAATTCTTTAAGAAATGTGCCAGGTTCAAGATCTAAGGCCATCTTAAGACACTTGTTTTGGACAATTTGAATTTTATTGATATGGATTTGTGCCACAGTAGACCAAGCTGGGCAGCGTTAGCAACGAACAATTATTATATCTCGAATTAATTATTTGTGGATTGATCTATTTTAAATTCCCTGCAATGAAATATGTATAATTGTTGTGCTTGAAAGCCTCCATCCATGTCAGTGTCACTCGTAGCAATATGATGTTATTGTGTATTGTATATTATGAGTAGCATCTCAGTTTTGTCGTCGGTTATACTCCACGAAGTCTGTGTGGAACTTCAATTCATTAGCGAGTATTGAAGGACGAAAGGGTTCTTGAATGAAATGAAGTCGGCAATTTGGAGCTGGCTGCTCATAACGCCGACAGCTTCTGATTAAATGTTTTACTGTGCCAACAGCCTGTTTCCATTACCCATTATGAATACGACAATGTCACCATTGTTTCCATACTTCACTTCTTTTATACACTCGCCACCCAACAAGCTAAAGAGTAGGGGAATCAATCGATCCGTTGTGACATTAAACTTTGAGTGGATTCTTGAAGCATTACTTCTTTTATTCGTCAAATAATATCGTAGTTCATTGCTTGTCAACCAGAATTTATTTAAGAGACAGCGGCTTAATATGTAGTTGACATTCACTTAATGTCATATTCAGTATTTGAAGATGACTAGCACAATACACTAGACAAAATGTATAATATTCGTAATAGAATATTCAATTTGCTTTATATCCCACTGTTATAGAACAAAAGAAAAAAAAGTACCTTCAATTTTTAATAATAATAACTAAATTAATTAATTTAACAGTTGGTTCGCCTATATATGTATTAGTTGCAAATAAATTTAGAAAAAATCATTATTTTAACCACATTTTAACAGAGTGAATAAATATATTCTCAATTGGTGGGTTTGTATGAATTTAATTGAATACAGTGTATTTAGTTTAGTTGAGTATTACAATTTATTTATTTAATTTGATTTTTGCATAGTTTTAATTATATAAAACATCTTAGTTCAACATAGTTGTGTTTAATATTAGTAATCCTTTAATAATAATGTTTAATATATATATATATATATATATATATATATATATATATATATATATATATATATATATATATATATATATATTCTATGTATATTACCCAAATATTTTGTTCCATGGATATATTCTTTAAAATAAATATGTATGCCGAGATAATTTGCAAAATATGAATTAGTAAAGACATAATTCATCCTTATCTTACAATCCTCATTTTTAAATTCAATATCCTATTTAGGAGATTATAATTTAAGAATCCAATCAAAAGTCATCGTTTTCTGAGAAATCTGTTTGAATTAAATGTTATAAATCCTGTGATTAATATTTAATATATGAATTGTTTCAAATTCCCCTTAATCTATCGAAAATTCTTTAAATTAACATGTTATTCCATTTTATATTAAAATAGCCTGCGGAATATAACATATTTGAATCAACTATTAAATATTATTTGTGGCATAGAAATCAATACACAAAAGCAGTCCTTTTATTATGGTACACAATATTTAGTATGTAAATTTAAACGTCGAATCACATGCGATATTTGTTTAGTGGACAGATTATCTGAAACAAGTTTTTCAGTGTAATGGGTTAAAAGTATTATTATATTTTGTTATAGAAAGAGCGTATATGAAAATGCTACAGCGGCGTTCTTGTTTCTTTGTGAATTTTCCCATAGCTACTATAAAGTGGTAATTGCCGTCCTTGTTTTCAGAATATTTATTATTGTAGGACCGTTAATTTCCGAGAATTGTGGTCTGAATAACACGGTAATTAATAATTTTGATGCGATTTTATCGGCAAAATAATTATAAAGCGCCTGTGAGCTACACGCGCCTAAATTTACGACAAACTTTCCATGGCTTTACATTTAAAAGATTGCAGATTAATAGAGGGAAAAAGTATGACCTTTATTTTTTTAAAATAGGACCTCATTAATGATAAAAAAAATTTAACCAAGCAGAGTGGAGTAATTATAAAACTTGTAAATAAAGGCGCGCAAAAACTGTTTATTTTTTTGTCACCCTCGATCAGATTAATTCAAGATTTTTATTTAAATAATATCATAGTATTTTTTTGGTTCAGATTGAATGAAGAGATAAATATGTATTAGACTACCGAATATTGACTCATACCAATCCTTTATTTTCTGATAGAATAATAACCTAATCAAATATTCCCAACCTAAGCAAGTAGTCCCTGTAAACAAATCTTTTGGTTTTGATTTGGTCCGGGAAAATTTTTACTATGCGATAACCTTTTGAGGAGTATTTGTATGAGTATACTGTTTTAATTTTGAATATAATAAATATATTATTGGAGGTAATATTTCGTGGGTGGCGGTAATAAGCGCTATCGGTAACTGGCGTGCATGTCGAGGCATTATTCATTATAACTAAGCAACCGCTCACCAATTTTCTATATTTTTTTATATTATAAAAATAGGCAATAACTTATAAAATAAGCGCATGATTATAAATACCGTGGCCATTGGTTTGAATTGAAATTTATTCAATCAATAATAATCAACTCGATCTTGGGTCTACTCTCATTTACCGGATTTTAAAGTGAAGTCTGAGGCAATTGTTAAATCAGAAATATGGGATCCACGGCTAACGTGTGAATTATTTTTAAATTCAAATATAATATAATTTTATGTATTTATAAATAAAAATAAAATTATAAATCGATTAATATACAACAACAGTTTATTATTATTATTATTTATTATGTATAATATTTATATATATTTTAGTAGTTCTACAAGTGGGTTTTTGTATTTTTATAAATTATGTTATGACTTATTAATTATTTTAAATATTAATTGATTATACTCCTTATTAAAATAAGTAAAAGACTAAGTCTATAAACTTAATATTGTAACATCTAATCATAATGTATCAAAACATTGTACGCAAATGATATTTAATAAAGAAATTGTATAATAATAAAACAACAGTTAAAAGGCAACTGGACCGTTAACAATAAATAATCAATTATTTAACTGGAAGTTCTGCTTTTAAAAATTTATTCGATCATATTTAATAATAATTTCTACCTTCGAATGAAAAATAAACAATTTATTTAACGGAGCTTATAAATTTTTTTATATCAAGATTACCATTTTTAATTGCTTAAAATACTCTTATATTATTATAATTTTTTTTGAAAGCATGTAGCGAAGCAAGGAAATTCAGCCACTTGGAATGGTATAGAAAATATCAACGAAAAATAAACTTTATCCCAGTGAACAAGGGGCTTATTTACCCCTATTTTAATTATATATTACCTTATGCTGTATAATTTGTGACTTTTTTAAAATTTAATATTGCGGTAATTTAAGGACACATTCGTAATTCATACATTAATATTTATAGACATTTAGACATATTTTTAGATGAATGTCTCTAATTGATTTAAAATAAAATTTAAAAAGTATCTTAAGTTGATAATGTTGGAGATGTAATTTGTCTTTATTCTAAAAATAGTTAATGTAATAGCTTGGGTGTTGTAATAGCTTTTCGCGTTGATATATTAAAATAATTTGTAGATCCGCTTTTGGCAAAAGCACCTCCGCTGTGTGTTTACAGGTGTTGTATAATGTTTATTTATTATATGTAGGGAAACTAATAGTATTTCGGTATGAAGCGGGTAAATAAGATATGGAATATGGTTTTGAGGTTAATATGAAAACCGCACAAAGGTACACTCGAATGATTTATAGCAATAGCTATCCATTCGACGATGAAATCGACTACAGGGCCTTTTTAAATATACAGTATCGTGAAGAAAAAAAAGGTCAATTTATAAGCTTCAATGCTAAATCAATTTCGGATTGGGTTTCACCTATATAAATAACCATTTTAGGACTCGAACCTTAAATGGTAGGGTATAGTGTTGTTAGCTACTATACTACAATTGAAACATTTATTTAGGATAAATAATAAAAATTGTTATTTAACAGTTGATTAATGCGAAAGATATTGTGTCTATTATAAATTTAACTTAATTTTTTTTGTAATATATTTGTACAGCGGAAGCGCAAGAAAAAAATCAATTAAATTCTTGCTTGAAGACTTACCAAGCAACTTTGTTTTATTTTTTAAGAATATAAATTTCATTAGATGGAATGGATTTCTTCCTAGCATTATTATAAAAAAATAAATGGCTAGATGCTTCGCTAGTGCGATAAATAATTTCCCGCTGGCGTGAATGAAGAAAAAATACAATTTTATATAATACCCACAAACACCAGATTCACATTTTCTTTCTTGCAAAATTTACGATCGTCCTAACATTATAAATAGCATTAGTATACAGAATATAGGCTACAACCTTAGGGGTCGTCTTTCAGTCCCAAGTCGAAAATGACTAACAGCGACAACAAGAGAGCTATATTTCCAAGGATAATATGCGTGAAACTTTTATATAGTGTTTATTATTTGATAATTTGTAATATCGTGTATCTTTTTTATAATATAATTTGTTTTTTCAATTAAAACCTTAGCTAAGTCGGCATCGACTAAGCCTTGGGCTCGTTAAAGTTGATCCTCGACTTTTCCTCACTTCAATTATTTCGAGTGCTTTCCTTAAATATTAAGAAATAACAATGACCGCTTCCGAGAAGACTCAAAGACAAAATCCAATTTTGATTCTGGTAGATTTTTTTTAAAATCTTATGCTATGCTTGGGGCTTGTATGTAGGTGTTTTTTAAAAGAAAATTCCAGTCACCGGACTAAATGTGAATTTACCTCTGCATTTTCAATAGGTAATTACGCCGTGTTCGATCAGAAAGAACGGGTCTCTTGTGGGCTTTATTTAGTTTAAATTTTAATTCCATAGCTGATCAATTCCAAAAGACGTTGATAAATTACCCCACAACCCAAAAAAAAAAATTGAACAAAAGTTTTTCTTGAAAAGGCGGATATTGCTAAAGAATTTCACAAATTCAATGCATCTAATCAGGATATTAAAAAAGTAGTATAATGCTCATTAATATTCAATAAGCATATAAAGTGGCCATAATGAAAGTTATTTTCTACATAAACAAAGAGAAATATACTCGACAGAATATAAATTAATCGAAAAAGTTCCATGACTGCCTAGTCCCATCGTTATTAGAGAGACGCGGTTTTTTAGTCAAAGTAAAACCCAAAGCTTCCAAAAGGCTATTAAAAGCTCGTCAGTGATGAAATTGGATTAGCGTTATGAGAAAAAAAGGTGTATTTCTCTAAATTATTTTCACCCGAAGCTGGAATTTTCGCCTTGTGTTTCCACCAATATTTTGTTAGTTGTTTGAACGGGATTCCTATTTCAAATTAATATTTTTTTTAACAGATTTTTTATATAAATATATTCAACTGTGAAATATGAAATCGCTGCCTAACAAACACCATTTAGCATTGGTAATTTTTCCAATGCCTTAGAAATAGAAAGCGGTCTGTGTATCAAACCAATAACAAGAACGACTAAATGATCGATACTTTCTATAATAAATTATTTTGTATCGATATACCACAAAATAGGAAAGAGGATTAATGTTCTCTCTCAACTGTCTTTGTCAAAAAACCACGAAATTCAACGTGGCTAATGGAAAAGTTGTATTTGACCGTATTTTCACCCATGGAGACCAACTATTTCGGACCTTGTTATTTCACTATTTCGTAACAGGCGAATTCACAAATATTTTGTAGTATTAATATGAAATATTTGGTTTTTTTCAATTAATATATCTGCCACTGTTGAGAAATTCAATACATATCCTCTTTTGGCAATAAAAAACAAACCGATTTGTAAGCACTGTTGCCTTCAATAACATGCCCACTCAAATTTATTACACGTCCAATAGATATATTGAAAAAAAAATGCTGAACCTTCTCCTTTTGTATGAATTGCATTTTTATATTTATGAGAACAAAAATAATAAAAAAATGTACAAAGCATGCATCTTATATAAAATTAATACAAAAAAATGACCTTTTAGATTAACATTCAAACAGGTGTTGTTAAAAAAATGTCAATGAAGAGTTTAAATAAACTTGAGCTGCCCATGAAATTATTTATACGCACAAAGAAATTCTTTAGTCTTCAATATATGCACTGTATTATTTTTGTAATGATAAATATAAAATTAAAAGAGTATTGTAATGCTTTAAATAATATTAATCCATTTAACATTTCAAACATGAACCTATGTCTAATTTAATTTCCACAACTTTGTTTTACTTTGTTACTTTTTTGGATTTTTCTGTACAGCGTGTTTTTCATTTTCAATAGTTCAAATAGTGAATAAAACAATTTTATGTTTTTCATCAAAATTTATAAAAATTATATTATAAATCATGCGGTTTGTTATATAATAATCTCTATGCTTTAGTTTATTTATCCTCTATCGTTGTGTTACAATAATTAATTAATAAGTGTAAAATTAAATCAAGAGACATTGTCTTTTTACTTTATTTGACATTGGGATCATTATTAAGATTACTTTTATAATAATAAAATGTGGAAAAAAATACAAAAAAACAAGATGTTATTTAAACTATATTATATATTTTTAGAGGATATATGTATGAGCTTGTTTCTTGTATGGATATATTAGGTATGTTTTGATAAAAATCAATTATTATTCAATTAAAAATTAGCGTTAGACCTTTCATATAGTAAGCTTGTTTTAAAATTATGATAAATAAATCAGGGTTCTTAAATGAAATCAATTATTAACATCATTGAATTTCGCCAACAAATTAATTATTGGAGTCAAATTATTATAGAGCAAGGGCAGGTATTCGAGGTCCTGTTCGAGTACAATGAATATAACGGACAAAGGAAGCACTTCTTGTCCAGGACATAGTTATTGTCTGGATGAAGTGGGATCTCATTTGGTCTCAAGTGATTGCAGCTTCGTTCTGGAAGTACTTTGCAGCTGTTGCTGTTGTCCGATGCAACTTTTCAATGTACTACTCGCATTTCTCATCAATTATTACATTTTAATATATAGAAGCTTGTTTTCAAAGCACGATAGTAAATTAAATTTGCAAAAATGGGAGTGTATAATCAAAATTATAGTATGTGGTGTTTGTGGGATAATTTATTAGGTCTAATGATTGAATGTTTCGAATTATTTATTATAATAAAAGTGTGCAATTGTGTGTCAAAGTTAATAAAAATAAAGATAAAATAATTAATAATCTGTAAATACCTATGCCCTATATAAAATGATAATAGTATGTAATTCGAATAAATATTTATAATTTTTAATTATAAAGACACAAAAAGATCATCTTTATAATGGATTTTACTGATATTTCTTAAATCTAGAGGTTACAATTCTTCCAAATAATTATTCAATTTCGAAAATCATAACACAAATTTTGGCTTTATTCCCCCAAACTGTAATTAATATATTTTATTAGTAATATATGTATTTTTTACCAATCTTGTTTATATGCAAATATCATTAAAATTTATTTACCATACGTATTCAAATAAATAAACAAAAACAATGACATAGTTTTGGGTAAAACCAAATATTTTGTATGTATTTTCTCTGAATTATTCCTTGTACATATGTGTTATTTTATTTGGCAGTATAATATCTTATCGATTACGGTTATTTATAGTTGAATTTCACAATATAAGAATTGGAACACGGAACATAAACAATTGGGCATGGATTCCCAATCTCAAATGTATTCTCTTAAATCACATAAACATCCGATAACCTAGGAAAACTGCATTTCCTTATTCCCGTATCGTAGAAACCGTTTAAAAGTTTCTCAATTCGAATAAAATAATTGTAAATATAGTGTTAAAAACGCCACGCTGAATACTTAAAATGTAGAAGTTTGACTGTTGTGGTCGATAATGATTTTTACATTAAAATATGTGGTGTTTTTGTAAAATTTTAACTGGGTTGAGTCAATGCAACTTGCACCATTAATTGGGGTAATTGGGTAACTCAAGAGAAACGTGCTCAAAGTCATAAAAGATCTCATACTGTTTATTCAACCATACATTTTATTTCAGCAAATATGAAAAATAATTGTAGCCGCTTCTGTATTTTGTTGAGTAAATGCTACAATGACTCGATTCTAAAGCAAGTGAGTGTCAAGAAATATAACATAGGAGTTGCATTACAGCAGAAAATATGGTTTGTGTGGGTTTGACGTGGAAAAATATCGCCTACGGATTGTTACGACTACGACATGGCATAACTAATAAGCTTTCATTTATTATAAAATAATATATAATTAATAATGCGAATATTTATTTTATATTTGCCTTTAATATTTGAAAATATCCCGTTTATTCAATAAATATTATTATTTGTTTCTCAATCGATCGTCGATGTAGGTATAGTCTGACTGTAAAATATTATATAGTAAATCAATTTCTTCATTTAACTTAAATTTTATGTACATAGTTTGAATAATTCAAAACATACTAAGGTATTAGACTTAGGTGTACAGAGTATATAAATCTTTTTAACCATAACTAAAATGAGAATTTTAATAAACATTTTTATTTGATATAACCTAATATTTTAGAGGGTGTTAGAGTATCGCAAATATAAGCAAAAAACATATTTTTTAAATACTTTTATATTTAAATTATTATAAAAATATTACGTATATAACATACACTGAGTACTTCACATAAACATCTGATTCTAAGATGGTGGCCCAAACTTTATTCCAAATGTACTACTTAATATTTTTAATTGATAACAAAAAAAAAATGTTTTTTCACATATATTGCGATACCCTACCACCCAATATAATAGTGTAATGCGAGTGTGTGCGTGCGGTGCATATGCGTTTACTACCAAGCTCTAGTTGGGCAGCTCTATTCTTATAGGCGCCAATACTATTCAGCTCTAGCACGACTCACTATCATTACACTGAGATTATTTGATCAGAGCCGATCTTTCAGTAAATCTGTTAAGCTGTAATATTTAAGAATTTATCACCGATAAGAGATGACACATGAATCTTTTTTTTTATATGAAAATATATTTTTTGAACAATAATTTTATTACACCGAGAAAACGGTATTACCGAATGTTGTATTCAACATTTTATATCTTACTTAGGTTTGTTTTATTTTAGCAAATACTTTAAGTAATACAATAACATATCTATTTTGATGATAACTGATAAATCACACATTTCACAATGTTGGTTTATCTTCTCAATTATTGCAGAATATCAAATCATCTATTAATAAATGGAGCGTGAATAATATTGCGATTAGTGATCTGTCTAATGGTGCAAACTACCTAACGGTGTATTTATATAATTCTATGATGCACAGGTAAACTATCCCTGGTCCACATCCATGCACATATATTATGTACATTGTAGTATTGATCAAATAATTTAACTGTGCAATGTAGCGGATGTAGAAAGGCGTTGTTAGAGACAGTCGTAAAGGGAAACTCGTTAGCAGCATTCGGTTAACGCGAGAACGCACTTACGCCGTAAACTTTAAGTGCGTCGCTTTTCCTCGTATACACTATATTATTATGACCGTGTTTTTTCACTCGTTTTTCCTTAACAAGCCGTTTGTGTTTTCTCAAACGAGTTGTGACGATGTCGTCGTAGCGATTTGTTAAAGGAAAAGTTGCTGAAATTTGCACTACTTACACATTTATTCCCGGAGAAGACACTTTAGTCGGATTTACAATAGTGTTGCTTATAATCACAAAAATATTTAAAATAAGTATTGCTTTCACTTATTTATAAATGTACTTAAATTATATAATCATGTTAAATAGTTTTTACAATAAGAATATTTTTATTTGCATCATACACATAAAAAGTGTGGACATGATATTTTATTAATAGAACAATGAAAGATTTTATTTTTAATATTTGCCCTTGGTTTTGTTAAATGTCAAATGAGATTCAATTAGAAAAAAATATCGTTTATATGTATATACAATTTTTTTTTTTAAATACAGGGTGGACTTGAACTATAATAATATTTAAGGTGGTGGTAGAGTATCGCAATTATAAGCGTAAAAACATATTTTTAATTAATAATTTAAAATAAAAAAAAAAATGGTTTTGGAATCGATTTTGAGACACGATCTTGTAATCAGCCGTTTCTGTAAAGTACTTAGTAGTGAATGTTGCGTGTGTATTGTGTCTCTTAAATTATTTTTAAGATATAATTTTTCACAAACATATTTGATTTTGTCTGACTCCGCATTCAATAATGATTTACAATATTTGTGTTTTATTCATAAGTATTAAGTATTTGTTTATATTTCGAATTTTATTTTATTATTATTATTTATTATGTATTATAAATATATAAGTAGTTCTACAAGTTCCCCATAAATTAAGTTATGACTTATTAATTATTTTAATTACCAAATGATTGTACTCCGTATAAGTAAAAGACTATAAACTAAATATTGTTACATCTAATCAAAATGAATGAAAACATTATATCGAAATTATTTTTGATAAAAAAATATTTTTAACTATGAATAAAAATAATACATATTTTTTCTCGCTTATATTTGTGATAAACTACGACCCCCTAAAATATTCTCAGTTAATACAAGTTCACCCTGTATATTATTGTTAAGCATGTGCAAACCTTATTTCACAGAAATTGATTTTGATATATAAATATTTTCCATACTTAATAAAACATACAATTACACATGGACTGCACATACAGAGTCTAAAAATAAGTTATTCAATATTAGATGGAGAAGATCAAAAGCGAAGTGAGGTAAAAGGCAAACAACATGTACACGTCAAAAGCAACGAATTTCCAGTTCGGTATTATTTTCGTCTGGCTATTTGTTGGTTCAGTTTGTTGTTTGCTCAGAAATGGGGTCACTGGAGATATTCCCCGTCTCCAACTGATTAACATTTTTATCTGTCGCCTCTCTCTTGCTACGACTCGACCGTAGCGATGACGGATTCGACACACAAAACTACGGACAATGGTTTTACGGCACGACCCTAGTCTAGCCTTTTTTTCAGTGCGTCACATCGAAATTGCCTAATTCAATTCTAGCAATGTACATGATTGAGCCCGAAAAATAAATAGCTTGGCTCATTTATTCTATGATCGAATGTCGTGCTTTATAAACAAATTGGAATTTATTGTATTCAATAAAATTAAAGAATATCTATTCTTTTATCGTGACGCCTTCCCTATTGATGGGATTCCCTTATAAGGGGTTGAAATTTATAGGAGATAATATAATACATGTGAGGTTTCCCAGACCACCATACAGTAATGAAGTTAATAGATCTAGTTTGCTACGCTGAATTTACCGAGTGACACCAGTGGACAGTTTTTGCAGGCGCTGTGGATCGAACCCAAGAGTCTTACTCACGGATTCGTCACACTAATTACTGGGCCACTAAGCGACGAATTATAATTTCTTTATTTAATTATACAATGATAATAAACTTGGCAATTAGAATCATTTTACTTCCATGGATATAGAGAGAGAGAGTATATATATATATATATATATATATATATATATATATATATATATATATATATATATATATATATATATATATATATATATATATATAGTCTTAAGATGGCCTTGGATCTTGAACCTGGCACATTTCTTAAAGAAGTCCACGAGGACATTAAGTTAAAAAATGATCAAAGCAAATATCGCAGATTTGAGTAAAAAACATTACACTAAAATGTCTAACTTCCCGACTAACCCAATCATAAGACATGTAAATAAAACCAAATATGTCTCGAGGAAACGTAAGTTCATTTTACCAATGAACTTCCAAAACTGATATTATTTTTAAAAATATAATAAAATTTCCAATAATCCACTCAACTCAAATTTGGTTTTACCCAAACAAATTGTTATTTAGTTTTTAAGCATTATATTTTGTAACTGTTTTGTTAATATTGCTTTATCGTTGTTATTATTTATCAATCTTCAAATTTGTAAATGGGTTTTTATTTTTTCCCCATTCTTTCTATAATTAAATACTATTACTCATGTCAAATTTAAATAAAACATTCTCATGTTAGTTATAGGTAAAAAGATGTAAACACTCTGTACACCTAAGTCTATTTCCAAAGATGTATTGTTCTATCAATCAATGTAAAACTTATGTTAATAAAGAAATTGTAATATATATATATATATATATATATATTATATAGAAGAAGATATATATATATATATATATATATATATATATATATATATATATATATATATATAATATGGAAGTATATTTAAATAATTTAATATGACAGGAAATATATATAATCATAAATTAATTGATAAAGGAATGTCGCAGCATTAGTGTTGACTATAATAATGTTTCGTAGCAAACTGTTTGTATGTGAGATCTGTTGCTTGACAATCGCTCCCAAAACATGGAAAACAACAGAGCAGGGATAAGATAAGAAGTGAGGTCGATATCTTAAATAGTCTTTCAGTATATGAAGAAGAGAAAACGGACTAGATGGCGTCTGTTCGCCTGCTTTCGGACTAAATATTTGTTATGTAATATCACTTCCAACCATGTTTTCCCATTCGGCATCGATTCCAACAGATCAATTGCTTGGAACAAAAGTGCGTATCTCTAAATATACGCACACTTAACACGCTATGGTGGATTAATTCAAAGAGTCTGAGAAAGAAATGAAGAATATTTTATATTTATTAAAATATTATAAATTAACCACACTATAATGATACGAGACAAAGGAGGGATGCGACAAAAAAAGCTGTATTATTGATCTGGTACTCGTCCAATTTTTTCCCACTAAAAGAATCAAAGACCGTAGTAAATGTTTTCGTTTTTCAAATATTAATTAAAGTAGGAAATTTTCTATTATTGTTGCCAATTGAAAACTTTCAGTTAAATAGATACTCGTTCAACCTTAATTTGGGCTTTTTCAGTCATGGGATGCTTGGAAAAGTTCACCAACCGTCCTTAATTACACAACCGCAGAGTTCAACTCCATGAATTTGCTTTAAACCCCAAACGATAATTATAAGAGTTACACATTTTCACACAAATTTCTAATCACTTGTATTCTTTTATTTTTTACAGGTATGAATATGCAACAAAATCTTGAACAGAAAATTATGTAAGTGATGTTTTAGCTTTATTAGAAATACTACATTCATATTTAAACAATAAAATAAAATAAAACGCTCAATTCTATTATTAGCAAGAATTAAAAGTCATAATTTTTGTCATATACTCGTATACCTCAATTTAAATTCATAATTTCGTTGTGGATTAGCAAAAATGTCGCTTTGATAACTCACTGACATTTGGATTAGATAAAAGATAAAAAAATTATTTGTCTTGTCAATCGTCGATGTCTCTCTTATATATTAAAGAATATATATTAAATATAAAGAATTTTAAAATTATTGTGCATAATATATCAATTCTACGTTTATTGCGAAATATATGTGAGATGAGAAAATGTATAATTGCTATTTAATTTGAATAATTCTAATAAATAATTTCATTCATTACCTCAAACACCTAATGCGGAACTTTAAATTGAATCTCTAATCTGTACCCAGCTGCTCAATAAACTCAAAGCTAATGATTAGAATAATATATAATTAAAATAAATATGATATTTCTAATTTTATTAAGGAGATTGAGTATTTTCGACTACTCGTCTTTTTCATGTTTTGAATCTCTTACTGTGAAATTACTGTGGAAATTATAAATAACATATCTTTTTAAATTATAAAATACCTCCACGAAGTCAACATTATCAACAATAAATATATAAATTAATTTCACAAGAATTATCATCCTTAATGCGATTTTTTTAATTTTAATGAAATTATAATTTAATTTGTATAAGTAAAGAAATTCATCCTCGTTATATTTTTGGGGTCAGAGTGAAACATTATGACGAATTCTCATACAAAATACGGGGAATTCGTTAAGAAGCGACGTCGGACAGGATCGCCTGTCACTTTGCTATAAACAAAGACAAATAGCCCAAGAAGCCTTGCAGCTTTTCAGTAACACTGTATAAAACATCTTGTGTATCTTATACGTGTGTAAATGAGCCTTTGCTTCTTTTATTTCACCCATGAATTATGTAGACTCGCTGAAATTGCCCGTAAATTATACCACTTCTTACAATCTTATTGCTAAGAAAATGCAGATCACTAACGTCTGCTTTGCGCTGCCTTTGTGTTTTCACAGATACCTTTCACCATTATTATTCTTTGCTAAACTTTTCATTTTCAACCAGACCGAATTCAGGTTTCACTTAGAGTGAATGAATTTATAACAGGCGTAGTCGCTTCGTAATTTACCAACAGACTTTTATATCATATTTAATCATATCTTTTTTCTTTCTTTTAGTATACAGTGGTACCTCGACATCCGAATTTAATTCGTTCGTCGTATGTCAAAACAATCGTAAAATCTCAAAGCAATTTTTCCCATACAAACTGCCATTAATCCGTTCCAGCCCCTCAAAAAGTCCTAGCAAAAAATACCACGTGTTTTTGAATTAAAAATATGTTTATGTACATTTGGTAAAATCGCCAATGGATAATTGGGAGGTGGGTAATTTGAGTTTTAAATAAATTAATAGTAATAACGCATATAATAAATATTTATTGATTTTAAATTGATTTTTACATATACACAATTCTGGCGCGAAATTCTAGTAGTGACCTTCTATAAAAATTAACGATCATCTATAAAATTATCGAGTATAAAAATTCGTATCTCAAATTCTCGAATATTATTCGTCGTATCTCAAAACATTCATATGTCAGGGCATTCGTATGTCGAGGTAATTTCTTTATTATGCATAAGTTTTTACAAAAATTGATAGAACAATACATCTTTGGAAATAGACTTAAGTGTACATAGTGTATAAATCATTTAAACTTTAACTAACATGAGAATGTTTTATCTAAATTTGACATAAATAATAGTATTTATTTATAGAGATAATCGGTAAAAAATAAAAACCCATTTATAAATTATATGTATGTATGTTTTGTAGCCTATGTTTGTACTTTTATTTTATTTTTATTTTATTATACCGTAACGCATTGGACTGGCTGTTAGGTTACGGAGGTTGTAGTTTATGTATGAATATATATAAATAAATTCCATTTATCATAATTATTATTGGTAACAATCAATAAATTGGAAGTTAATGTGTTGAGTAAAATACTACTATGGCTGATTCATTTTATTTTCACAAATTTAAAGCATTTTTTATGTAGCACTGATCGATAACTGAAATATATTGAATTATTTTTTATACATTCGGGTATAATCTACTTTATATTGTGCAAAGGAGGGATCGGAATCGAAAGTTGTAAAGGACGTGATCTAACAGTTCGAGGCTATTTTTATGATCGCCCGAGGCTTCAAAAATATATTTAATCGCGATCGGAATACTCTATGTCAAGATCTATTTTATGTGTTAGAGGGAACAATCATGAAAAATAATAAAAAGGCGGTCTTGAAAGTCGGTCACCGTCCATGATCCTTTTTCCGATTCGTCTCGACAAGAATGTCAATATTCTATTTCCGCCCCTATCCTATCAGAATCTTAAATATTGTATGTCAGAACATTAAAACTATATTTCTAAGATGTTAAATATAAAAACACCATCAATTGAAACTTGCATTTTAAGGATCGTGTGTGACTTCCATCAAAGGCTTACAGAATATATTTATAAATGTAAATTAAAAAATTGGGTTGAATTTCGCAGGTATTATTTACGTTTGCAATTTTTAGAAAAAATATAAAGAATATAGTTCAGTTATCTTATCTCATAAAAACCCAACTAAACGTAGCTTCAATATAATAATTTTCAGTAAAAATAATTTTAAGATATCAGTTGTAAATATTTCAGTTACTTATATATAACAATTTCTTTATTAAATTTGAATTTCACACAATTTGATAATTATAAATTATCTTATGAATTAGACTAGATTAGTTGTGTTAATATCTATCTATATTTTATTTGACATGAGAGGTATTATAATATTGGGTTATAAGAAAAATATGAAAATAACCTATTTACAAATATGAGGATTAATAAAATAACGTTAAAAATAAACTCTTCATTGAATATTTCAGTTATTTAATATTGCTTCTTAATAAATCTAATTTATAATGCATTTAGTAAAATTTCCCTTGTCAAGCAGACGAGACGTACAAAAAATTCCCAGAATAAACCGTAAGATACACTCTTTTAAAATTATTTTTATGACAGACGGAATCAACTCGGAGACAAAATGGATATCTAGAAAACACATTGTTTTGTTAGTGTTATAATGTACGATAAGGGTGTCGAAAAAGTGCCACGTGTTGTTTGCAAATGAGGCTTTCCAGGTGAAAAACTATCATAAGTCGACGCGTCCCGAGTGTGTACACATTTCTTACATGATATTTGTTTTGGGTAAAAGCCTTCACGCGATAAATGGAGGCTTCTCTCTTAAATAAACTGTCAGTATAAATGTATTTAAATGGCCTCATAACCTCAAAGCTTCAATAGTTAAATTTATACAATGCTCATGTCGTTTTATATCACACTACAACCCCAATCGCTTCATATACGAATTACCTTCAACTTAATGCATACACATTTTGTGTAGTTTAGTCTAATTGAAAGGATTTTGAAATGTACGCGCAGAAATATAATAGTTTTCTCCGGAGTTGGATTGTCTTTAATCATGGGTTGGTTCGATGAACAAACGGAAAGGTTCATTAGGAGAAACACAAGAGATAAGCTGAATCGAAAACAAGCGACTGATACAAAGTGAAAAATTATACAATCCCTTTCGAACGAAGGACTTTAGGCCTTATTGCTGAAGGAAAAAAATCGACGCAACACAGCCTTGATTTTCTGAACGTTTTACCTTCTCATTTCCGGAGAGATTTTTCAAACCCTTATGATACTCCATCAGGGAAACGAGGAAACTCGTAAATCTCCAATAGTAACCGTTTGAACCGTGAAAAAATAATAACTATATGGAAAGTTTAAAAAAAAATCTCATAAATACCAAAAGAAATGGATTCATACAAATGTGATTAAATACTACATATTATAATCGATATATGTGGGATTTATATGTAGCATTAATATCAATGTGCCTATAAAATTACTAAATAATACATGCAATTAAAAAAATAGGTAGATATTACTAAGCTGCATTATAATTGCTGCATATTAATTGGGTTTGATTAATACTGAGATCTTTCAATAAGACGAAAAATAAGTAAATTCAATGGAATATATAATACATATATTTTTATAATTGTGAAATAAAAAAACGAAATTTGTTAAAATACTTTTTCAATAGAAATAAATGGTTTGAAATTATGAATATTTTTTAAAATACAAAATAGATATTATTAAACTAAGAAAGTATGTATAATTTACTTTTACATACATATTAATTAGGTTCCATTACATTTGAGAATTTTCAATAAGACGCAAAATCAATAAATTAAATGTGATAACAAAATCAAATATGTTTCGAATAAGCAAAACTTTAAATTACCAATTAAATGTTTGAGAGACATTTCATAAAAAAATTTTAACATTTCTTTTTTCACAAACACATTTGATTTTTTTCTGTCTCCACAGTCATTAATGATTTTACTATATTCGTGTTTCACAATATTTTTGTTTTATTCATATAGTATTAAGTACATGTTTTTATTATTATTATTATTTATTATGTATTATATATATATATATATATATATATATATATATATATATATATATATATATATATAGTAGCATATATATATAAGAGAGTTATATATATATATATATATATATATATATATATAGATTTTATAAATCCGTGAAGTAAACACAATATTTAAAATACCTTGTGAATCGAAATAAAGGGTTAAAAATATTATAATAATAATTCTTCTTTGTGTGTATAAGATATATAAGGTTGTAAAAAAAAAACTATTTACGGTTCCTTCCGATTTTATTCTGATATCCTGTATTATAAGGTATTATAACTGACAAATATAGATTTGCTCTTTTAGTAACATTGTATAACTTAATAGTTATGCAATCAAATTTTAAGCTAACTGAATATTATTGTTAGCGTTAGCCACAGAATCTAGTGGAACCGCATTTGATTTCTTCCTTTGGTGGTTAGTATAATATAATAAAGTAGTAGAGTGGTTCAGACATCACGTATCTTGGCGCATGTATAATATTAGTATAGGATTGATCAAGTTTGCTCGTAAATCGTAGGGTAGTAGAATAACTAGTGACCCATATTTTGGGTCACATCCACATGTCGTCGACACTCGTTGTTGAACTTTGCACACGACTAACGAGTCTTTGAAACACTGGAAATATGTGACCGCCGCTGTTAAACATCTTCAGATATCACTATGTTCTTCTCTGAGAGTCTGTCTCCTTTGCCTTTAATATATTTTATATATTATTCCATTAGATTGACATTTAATTATTAAATATTCACGTTATAACATCATTGATATGTAGTGACACTGTTTTGTAACACATATCCTAAAGAAGTCCACGAGGACATTAAGTTAAAAATGATCAAAGCAAATATCGCAGATTTGAGTAAAAAACATTACACTAAAATGACTAACTGACCCAATCATAAGACATGTAAATAAAACCAAATATGCCTCGAGGAAACGTCAGTTCATTTTACCAATGAACTTCCAAAACTGATATTATCTTTATAATAAAATGAAATATCTAATAATCCACTCAACTCACATTTGGTTTTAAGCACTATATGTTGTAATTGTTTTGTTAATATTACTTTTATTGTTGTTATTATTTATTAATCTTCAAATTTGTAAAGGGATTTTTATTTTTTTCACATTCTTTCTATAATTTAATACTATTATTCATGTCAAATTTAAATAAAACATTCTCATGTTAGTTATAGGTAAAAAGATTTATACACTCTGTACACCTAAGACTATTTCCAAATATGTATTGTTCCATCAGTCATTGTAAAAACTTGTAAGAAATTGTATTATACTGTATTGTAAGTACTCGTTTATTTTTAATTGGTATTAAGGTTTCCGGTAAATTTACGGCCATATTCAATGTAATGAGTGTATACGTGCGGTGTGTATGCGTGTCAATACTACTCTACTCTATTCGTACACACACGATTCGGTAACACACTCTTACTCTCCGATGATGACTACGATATTGTAGACAATGATGCTCGTACTAAAAATATGCCCTATGCACGCACAAATATACTTTCTGCTCAAATAAAAAAAATGGTTCGATCGTCCATTATGAATAATATCAATAAAATCCCGATTGATCATCTTTATTAAGGTTTACTCTGATTTCCTGGATTGCAAGGTTAATTTTGAGGCGTTTGTTAAATAGTAATGGTTAAGTTCACCGGCATACAATGAATTAACACGATGTTGTGTCACAAAATCTAAAATTTTATTAAACTTAATGATCGGTTAAAGAATATAAATAGCCACTTTTTTATGTATAACCCTTTTTTCGTATTAGGTTAAATTACTATCACAATGAAAAAAATACATTAAATGAATCGATATTATTGATGAAGTGTCTTCAGAATTCAGCACCTAACATTTAAAACCTTCCTTATTTAATATTTTTATTTTACTTCATCGCCATATCTGCATAAATGTGCACAGCCTGGAAAATGTGGAAAATTCAACAAATATATTTTTAAGTTTTTTTTATCCATTAACAATAATTCAAGTTTGAAAGGGCAAAATAAAAATTAACAATTTTCGTACCATGGAAGCCGATTTTTATATTTTTTTGACATGTGTTGTGTTTTTTTTTTGTTTTTCGGCGAGTGTAAAGAAAACCCATAAGATGTATTTACGGTGGTTCTATGTCGTTTGTTCTTTCTCATCGCTTGTATAAAATGTCGTTTTCTCACCAACTCGACAATAAATATGCTGAAAACTTAGTAAAACTCCTTAAACCTTCCTCCTACATTCACAAGGGACACATTGTCCTCTGCGTAAATGGCACTGGCTCTCAAATAAGTTACCTTTACCACACCTTCATTTGGCAAATTTAACGGCTTATAACCCATCACAATACAAAAGGAACATTTCATTTTTTTTCTAATAAGGTACTTGGTTTTGACTACTTGTAACAAAATATTGTACAAATAGTCAAAATTAACTGTTGAATTAAAGCGAGCCTTAGGGGAAATAAACTAAGCTTCTCCGATGATTATCAAAAATAAAATCCAGGAAAAGGAAAACCAGGTCCAGTTAGTTGCCATATTACGTGGTTTACATACAGAACGAAAAAAAGTGCAAAATATAATA
Organism: Agraylea sexmaculata; assembly: GCA_022606485.1. Lineage (NCBI taxonomy): Eukaryota > Metazoa > Arthropoda > Insecta > Trichoptera > Hydroptilidae > Agraylea > Agraylea sexmaculata. The sequence continues at coordinate 24,706 of JAGTTH010002023.1, forward strand.
GATAATAATCTACAGAATAATGATCTACAGAAAATAAAGATCTCAATGCTACTAGAATATCGGGGTTTTTAGACAATATTTCATATGTAGATTAAATAATATACTTAAATACTCATAAGACTTACTAATTTTTACCACTATTTTTCTTAATTTAACACGAGCGTTTTATTTCATTTAACAAACAGTTTTTCTTATTATTGCCATTATAAGCAAACCAAACGACTCCTCTATTTCGCAGAATTTACAAATAAACGAAATATAAGTTTAATCACCTTAAGTTCTATTAAAGATTGAAAATAAGGCATGATGATAAAATACACGAACGGGATTTTTTTTAAATCATTATTGCGCCAGAGAAAAAACACGGATTTTTGTTGTGTCTGCTGTAAAATTTGCTAAAACGGAGTTGGCTAAATATGATAGACAAAATAATTTATAAAATATTGTGTAGTTTAGATGATGAACGATCTTTTAAAGTGTTTAATATGTCATCAACACGGCCATAATATTAATATTACGAGGAAGCGACATGTGTGTGGAATTTTCATTAAAATCGTGTCATACATTCTAGCCAAAATATAAATATGATATTTTTATTTGAAATTGTTTCATAATAAATATAATTGTCTAGGGTGTGTGTATGTATGTACTGTTCTTTCAACCATCAGTGTTACCAGATGGAAGAATAATATCTCATGTAATTATTGCACTACAATGAATACATATCTAAAATCTCGAAACGGCTATTTTAATGATAAAAATGTTATATTAATTTCAAAATAATATTAGAGATATTTAATAATTATACATATAATATATACAGAGTCGCTATATGTATAAAAATATTCCTTGATGTATCAGGGACTAATAATATTATGTCGGTAATAATCAATACCGAGTGACACTTGAAAGACAGTTTTACCAGATTGATTTTTTTTTAATACATATCTAAAATATTGAAACGGGTATTTTAATGATAATAATATGAAATTATTTCATAATAATATTTATTAATGTATAGTAAATGACAATTCTCAAAAAACAGTATTTTTTGGGAGAGCCGCCTTGTGGCCCAGTGGTTAGTGTAACGGATTCGTGAGTGAAGACTCCCGGGTTCGATTCACGGCACCGGAGTCACTTGGTAGATCTAGCTTAGCAAACTAGATCTTAAGTACTCTTTGCTGTGTGGTGGCCTGGGAAACCATCTCTACTATATTCTCCCGTAAAGGCCAAGGTGGCCTGGCCAACCCCTTATAAAGGGACTCCCGTCAATAGGGAAGGCGTCACGATATATATTTAAAGACTCGCTTTTTAAATATTGTCATCGTATGAAAACCGTATTAAATTATTTTATTCATAATTTACATTGAAAATTCAAACTTCTTCTGAATGAAAAAATAAACAACTTAAAAACAGAACATAAAAAAAAACATGAACAAATTGAAAATTTCAATTAAAATTATCCTAGTTTAGTATAATGGGTTTATATAAGCGACTACCCCTTTTCTAAGGCTGTGTAACATGATTATAGTCCAATGTCTTTGGATAGTGTGATCTCTTAGGTGCAATTGATGGTTTCGATCACACCGCATTTCCATTGACGACCCTCAAGTGGCCATTGACAAGGTTCACATCCCGTGTCCTGTCCGGTGCAGAAACCTCTTGTCACTACTAAATCCTCTTCTTGGCACAATGTCTTCACGTCTTCAAGGATCATTGCACTGAAGGGTTCGTCAATATCTTGTTACACCGATTTAAATAATTGCTTAACCAGATTGCACAATGTCAGCAAATGCCCATACTAGAGATACTATAAAATTAGTTAAATAATATATTCATTTTACTATATGTAACAGTAATATACCGAAAACATTTATCAGACAAAATTTCTATAGAAACTTTCAATGGTATTTTTTTATGTTTGATTTGTTTTTTTATGGGGTATACAGGTTGGACTTATTAACTGAGATAATTTTAGGGGGTGGTAGAGTATCGAAAATAAAAGCGATTTTTTTTTCAATTTATTAAAGAATAATTGGTAATATTAATGACGTGTAACGGACACAATACACACCCAACAGGCACTACTGAGTACTTCACAGAAACCGTTGATTCCAATATAATGGCCCAAATCGTTTCCAAGAGAACTATTAATATTTTATTTAATTTTTTTTCACTTATTCTTGCTATACAGTACCACCCTCTAAAATATTCTAAGTTATTTCAATTCTACCTTGTATATGTATACATATTTTTTGCAATTTTGTTATGTTAATTTAAAAATAAAAATATTATTACTTTATACAAACGTATATGTAAATACTAGCATCGTTCTTATACACTATTTATAAAAATACACAATTTCAAAATGTCACAAGAAAACTTATTGTGTTCTTTTAGGTCAATAAATAATTAAAATTATGACATTAAAAAAACGATCTGCCTTGATTATAAATCGTTAAGTGTTAAGTGTATTAAATCGAAATAATCCTGAAATAATTAAAGACCTCATTATACTGAAATAGAACCTGCGTCTCTTAGATAGAAGCCAGTGTATTAAATGTGTTCTCATCAGACTTTCGACTTAAATTACGAAACAATATAAGTTTATATTTTATTAAAAAAAGAGCATCTATCGATTATAAATTGTGTGTGGATCAATTCAATAGTCATAGAATATTTAATATTATCTTGAAGTTGAAGATGACATTTCAGTATAAAAAATTTGTATGTGTAGTATTAATATATTGTTAAACTTTTCGATTCCAAAAAATAATATGAAAAATAATATCAGTATAATGTTTCAAATTGCATATTTCTTAAGACATGATTTTTTGTGAAAAATTCACGTTGTAGAATTTAAAGAGAATAAGTTATAATGTGCTGAAAGATACTTTTATCCGGCTTCGTGTATGAAATCTCAAAAGCACCGCAGGTTTTATTAATATTCGAGTTGCTAAACGCAGCTTCCCATAAAGGCACAGAATAAAACTTGACAGGTGATAAGGGATTTAGTGTTAGCTTTCATCTTTTACTAAACCTCAAATGATTTAAAATTCAACAAGAAATCGTGTAGTCATCTTTTACACTTACCACGAGATAAAAGATATGTGATATATCCAAATTGATAAGTTGATATTTATACAACATAAAAATTATTTCAATTTAATATACCAATAACAAATATATAATAATTATTGAATTTCAAATGGATAGCTTGTAATTTTGAGTTTATTTGATGTATGTAGGTGTTTCATAGAATAGGTTTATATAA